>VXBO01011678.1:345697-553059 GCA_013400135.1 Rhinoptilus africanus | reverse complement strand
CGTCAACATTTTCTTACCTCGAAGTTCCTTCTCAGACCACAAAGACCGCAATTTTTCAGACGACTGTAATTGCAATTTCAAACCAAAATGTTTCGTGTGCTATGTTCTACAGGAAAATAAACACTACTGCTGGGAATGCCGTTGGAAAAGCGGATGGGGGTCCGTGCCCAGGCGCTGGAAGCAGGGCTGAGAGGTCTCTGTGAGGGGAGGCTCAGCTGCCCTGTGGGGGACACAGCCGGTTCTGGCCAGTTCTAGCAGGTTCTGGAGCTCTGCAGCCACACCCAGCTGAGCCCCTCAGCCACACCAGGGGCTGATCGGAGTTCATAAAGGGCAAAAAACACCAGAAAGGAGAGGAATATGGAAAAAAGAGTGTGAGGAACAGCCCAGCAAGCACCTGGGAAGGAGGAGCTAAGATGTGGTGGTGCTCCAAGAACTGGGGCCGAGACTTTAGGGGTTTTTTTTAGCATTAATTTCCAAGACAGATTTCTGTGCAAAAAAAAAAACAACCAATTCTCAGATTTATAGATAAAACCTTCCCTTGTGGCTGTATATTCATTAACAGATATAGCATAATATAAAACTTAGAGATAATTTAATATAATTAAACTACAGGTATCATCTGTAACACTAGCCAAGAAAGAATATGGCAACTTAAAGCAAATACTAACTCAGTGAAAGGAGCGAATGTTTACCTGATAAAAAGCCAAAGATGAGTAAACAGGACAGAGGCTGATGCTCTGTCGAGCTCTTAAATTCTGCTCACAAAGCTAATTCTAATTTTATTTTCTATCATAAATCCATTCCCTTTAAATCTCCCTTACTGCCTGTTAGTTTAGCGAAACAAACAGTTTTTTAGCTAAAGAAAAGGCCGTGTTATGCACTAGGCCAAGTCTAAACTAGAAATTTTAGCAATATATAGGTATCAATTAGATGTGTGGATTTTAATGATTTTAATATTTTGCTGTTCTACTTGCAAAAAAAATGGGGTAAATTTGGTATAACATAAAGAACTGATTTAATGCTCATTCTCTTTTTTGTTGTTATAGGTGAATTCTCTACAATGTATCTTATAGTATTTTTCCTATAAACATTACCCCGAGTAGTGTAGCTTAATCTAGAGCAGCTGGCCTAGATGGTTAGATTTAACCAATCCAAAGGATGAAAGAGAGAAACAGTGCTGCCGTGTATGCAAATACATGGGTATTTTCATCTCCTTCGTTTTCCTTGCTCCTTTCTTCCAGCAGAATATGCTAAAGAGCTCAGACTTTAATTACAGTTAAAAATGTGGAATGAAAATACTTGATAAAACTATGGCAAATTATTTGCCCTTCTCTTCAGAATCGGCCTGCTACTATATTCTGATTTTTAAAGCTGAAATTCCTGGATTAAAATTTTTCTTTGCCTGTCGTAAGAGAGCTCGGTGCTCAGGGAGCAGCAGAAAACTGCACTAGCCAATCACCCGCATATACATTTCTGTTTGAATCAACAAGATACAACAAACAGTACACTTCCCTTAAGACCTGAGCTGGCTCATTTTAAACCAGCATAAATAACGTGGTTTTCTACACAATTAAGTTAATTTTGCTTATTATTTAGAGCAAGAGCCCAGCGTACTCCACAAGTCACTCATGTACAGCCCCTCAACTGAATAGTCTGAAGAAGGGTGTACATATTTATGCAGAGAGACTATAAAAACGGAGAGAAATGTAACACGATAGCATGCGCAGCCTTTGTTTGCAATATATTTTACATTGATGGATTTCAAATAAACTAGCTATCGCTTCACCACTCACAGGAATAAAACAAAATGGCACATTACAGAGAAATGCTATCTCAAAACAACAGCTGTATGCATACTTTGGCTATGAATGTAACTGGCACACAGTCCCAGCAGCACTGCCTATTCTGTCATCCCACACCAGGAATCAATGCCTGATTACATTTAGTATGGCCTCTCTTTTGCTACCTTCATTTCATCTGCTTTGAAATCCCTAATTCCCCGTTCACAGTCTTTGTGTATCTTTTAAGAGCCAGAGCCTGCAACTGGAGGTCTTTAATGTAGGGTTTTCCCCTCCAGAAGTGAACCCGCGTCCCTTCATCACAGAGACTGCCAAAAATCTCACTGCACCAAGTTTGGGGCCATTCCACTGCCTTAAGATCATCACATGTGAATAAAGACACTCAAAGTTTACTGTCCTGACTTCACCCCTCACCTGGGAGACATGCAATGACCATGAGAGTAGCCCCAGCACCTGCATATCCTCTGTGAATAAGCCAGCTGGGCCCTCCAAATTTGGTGAGCCCGATCCTCTTGGGTGACTTCAGGGAGAACCTAGCACAAAATTTACTGTCACCCAAAATGCTTCTTGAAGGCACCTAATGAACTCTGTCCCTTTGAAGTCATTCTAGATGCATCATTGTCATTTTTGCATGTTGCAAAAGGTATCAGATACACCTCTATAGTACAATTAGAGGTCAGAATTATGTAGGATATCAGGTTTTTGAAGTCCTGCATCCATGAAAGCCACTGAAGTTAGGTAATGCTGCAAAGAGTACCCTCAGTACATTCTCTTCCCCTCTCCTTCTCTCTTGCCCTTCCCCTCTTTCTCCAGCCATTCCCCTTCCCGCCCCAAAGGAAAAAGCTGCGCCGTGCATCAAAGAACTTACTCGTTGGTGGAAGGAACATGGCCAAGCCTCACAAGAGTACTTTCATGTTGCTGAGGTGAAGTAGGGGTGGAAGGGTGTCCGTTGCTTACTCTCTTTATTTAAGAGAAGATTCACAGTATGTGAAAGAGGCACACTCCTCTAGGTTAAGTGTGCCCACAAATCAATACTCTTACCTGTGAGACTACAACATAGCTGACTGGTGTACTAAGAACATATCGACATTGCTACCGTTAATGTACAAGGATTTCTTGTTTACTGAGACAAACCAATTCATCATAACAATAGCAATGCTGAATACCTTGAAGACTAAATGGATTTTGTGAGGTTTCTAGAATGTTCTCAAGACTTACCTATTAATCGTCCATAAATACCCATTAGTATATTGAGACTTACACTGTTTCTCACAAATTATGTTCATATTTTTTTTTTCTTATTGTAGCATATATTCAACATGTTACAGAGTAAGATGTGAATAAGCCCACAGGAGACAACATGATGCAATCTGAAATTCAAAACCTATTGAGAGTAAAACCAACTGATAGGACACATCATTGTGGCTCTTCTTAGAAGGACATACGAGACTATACAGGCTTTTGAAAAATGAGCAGAACCTCCAGGCAGTGGGATTTCCAGTGGATTTGACTATATGCCCAATAGCCTGTCCCGTTCTGTCGGCTCCCTCCAACACGCCCTGTTCATTTAACAGGCCACGTGGCAGCAGGCGGCATGGGAAGCCTGGTGTAAGGTGTCTGCTGATTCACCCATCCAACTGTGCCAACAGGCTGATGATTCCCCTCCCATGCCTAACACGTAGTTACAGCTGCTTTATGCTCCACAGAAGCTTTAATGTGGACCTCTGTTCTCCAACGAACAACTGATTTTNTGGATTTGACTATATGCCCAATAGCCTGTCCCGTTCTGTCGGCTCCCTCCAACACGCCCTGTTCATTTAACAGGCCACGTGGCAGCAGGCGGCATGGGAAGCCTGGTGTAAGGTGTCTGCTGATTCACCCATCCAACTGTGCCAACAGGCTGATGATTCCCCTCCCATGCCTAACACGTAGTTACAGCTGCTTTATGCTCCACAGAAGCTTTAATGTGGACCTCTGTTCTCCAACGAACAACTGATTTTTATTTTTTTTTTTTAAGATTTTTATGATAGGGACTTCATGTCCTGTGGTCAGCTGGGAAAGAGTTAATTTTCTTTCTAGTGATTGCTGTGAAAGGAATGTCAATAACACCTATTGGTTCTAGTTGTTGCTAAGTGATGTTTACACTAGTCAAGGACTTTTTTCAGCTTCCCCTAGCACATAGACAGAACAATGGAATGGGCAATGAGACATTCCATACTGTAGGCATCATGCTCAGTACGTAAAAGGGGGATAGCGGACAGTGCCAATCCACCGGGTGGTGAGAGTGACCTGTGTCATTATTATTGTTATTTTTCTTTTTCTGTTTTCGAATCCTATTTCAAAATCCTATTTTGTTATTTCTATTTAACTGTCTTTATCTCAAGCCATGAGGTGTTTTTTTTTTTCTTCCCCCCATCCTTCTGGAGGAGGAAAAGTAGGGGTTGGGGGGCGGGTTAGCAAGCAGCTGTGTGGTTCTAGTTGCCAGCTGGGGTTAAACCATGACACCACCACTCAGACAGATTTGGCTGAAACCAGCCAAAAGTTCAAAAATCATCAAGCATGGACCCACAGTTAGCAATGTAATCATTTAAACCTCATTTTCCTAAGAAACCAAGCCAAGTAATGATTATTTTATAAAAGCATCAAGCCAGGAAAACACATTAAATACGTTTCCGATTTTAAGTATGAGGAAGTCCAATCAAATAAGCAGTAGCATAGCAGAGGGTTTTCGAGTGCAGTAAAACTTTGCACACCAACAAGTAAGAGAGACCTCATACCAGTCTCACCTTCTCCCACCCAGCAAGTGAAACCAGCACTGGGAACCAATGGGACAGGCTTAATTTAAGCAGAGACTAATTACCTCATGTCAGTTCTTGCTCTAATGATGTAAATAAGACTTTCCTCCTTGTTTTTATAAGGTTTCCCTTGGTTTTATTTTTGCATATAGATTCTTCATAACCAAAACAATGTGCACAGTGTTGTTTTAGCGTTCACTCTAATCTATATACATATATTTTTAATCTGAAGCCTAAAAAAAATTTCAAGATGCAGAAAAATTGTTTTAAAGAGAGATTTCTTACTGATGATATAACCAGTAAATTATGGCATCATATTGCTCAATAATAGTAGCTGAAGTTGTGTTAATGGCATTGCCTGCACAAGTATACTATAAAATGTAAATAGTAGAAGATAAAAAATACTTTGTGCAGTAACCAATTATTTATAATACATATGAATAGATATGGAATTTTAATGTACCATTAAAACGTATTTTTACTATCTTTCACTCCCCTTTTCCTTTTAATTTTAAACAACAATAGAAAATCCAATGCCATGCAAAGCAGTTTACCATTTCTGTATAGGACATATACTGCACTTATAATGGAGTGCAGGAATAGACTGGTATGAGGAAGACTTTAACAAGAAGGAACACTTTTAAAGAATAAATATGAAAGGAAAGGTTCAAATGAATACACGTCAAATCTCTAGCATGTTGTTGTTAGTAAGTTTCTTACATCCCATTCAGCTACTCCAAATTATACTGAAAAATCATTTAAAAAGATAAAATATTTTTATTACTTGCTGTTTCGCAGACTTCCAATTCACTGAATTTTCATATGACTTTCTCTCTTTTAAAGAGTACAGGTCCAGTAGGAACCACTCAGTTTACAATGGTAAAGTGGGCAAAACCAATCTTTGCCATAGTTCAGCAAAACGATCTACCTAATACAAAAGCAACCTGTAAAAATGACCCCATCTATGATGTTTGTGCTCACATGCAAAGCTTTTTCAGATGGTCTCCAAAGGATTAGTCACTGTTAATTTAGCGTTACATTAAACCCAACCACATCAAAAAAGGCATATATGAACGGTAAGGAAAAGCACATAGAACAGAAAAAATACACACTGCTACTTTCTAAATTATGTGCTCCCACCTATTGGCAATATGCAGCATAACTTCTTGTGCTTGGGACTTCTTGAGCTAGAGGTGGTATCCCCTTTTAGTACAAATTCACAGCTGCAGTGAATAAAAATGTGTTTACTGCTAGCTATGCATAATTCATTACTCTGTAGTCACTGACTCTAAAAGTAGAAACAATACTCTGTGACCTAGGTGACCAACTGCACACCATAAAGAATAAATTGCAAATAATTCAAGAAAACAGTTTATGCCCATGGGCTAACATTTACTCACAAAATATTTCCACGTTTGTGAACAACATATAAGTGAAGAGGAATGCATGTTCGTGAACAATTTACAGACAAAACAAATGCTACTTTAGCCAGATAATTCTTTTACGACAAAGAGTTTGGCCAAATCCCATGCTCAGAGAACTGATAATTTTTTGGTAGTCTTTCCTTCTCTTCCCCTTCCTGGTCCAGCAGGGAGAATGCCAGTGACTGATGGATGGGGACTACTAAATTGCCTGAAGTCTATCTTATCATTCTGACCCCTTCACTTTCCCCAGCATGAGGCAAGCAGTAATCAGCCAGGACCTCAAGCCCACAACTAATGGCTTCTATGTACTGTAACTATTTCAAAGATGCTTCTCTTCTCCTCTTTCCCTTCCCTTCAATTCAAGATGGTACCTAACATGAGAAGCAAGAAGATGAGACAATGACATGTACATCTTCTGGAATTTCTAACCACATGCGAATACCACTATCTGAGAGAAAAGCAGACTGCTTGAAACTATCTGCTGAAACACATGCTACCTACTGCTGACACTGATGTTCACTTCGTACCGAACAGTGGAAGCTCCTTCTAAATGTTAATCCGAAATTCCAGCTATATCTTGTTAATCCCCTTCAATTTTCAGCATTTTCAAAACAGCTACAGGGTTTAAACAAAGAATTTCTACTGAGTGGAGGCACAACTGAATACGTCCTTGAATGCAGCACCCCCTTTTGTACTGCAGACTGGAAATTTCAGGCTGGATCCAGACACCCATGTGAATTTCTCCAAGTAACTTCAATGCACAAAATTAGATGCCATCTAGCGACAACCCCCTACATTCCCTAAGGACAGCTACCAAGAGGTGGCTAGTAGGAAGTAACATAGAGTTGCATTCAATCCCCTCTTCACTCCAGGGATTAGATACATATCTCACAGGATATCACATAACTTGTTTGACATAGTTTCAGCCCATAACACTTGCTTCCAGGCCTAATTACCAGACTAAAGAATAGGCTAGATAGGGCAGTGTTTCATCCCTTGCATGGAAGGAGAGTGACAATGCTCATGCCAAGGGGTTAGAGTGCGCTACTGACAGTCTTCAGGGTAGGCCACATGGTCCCCGATCACAGGACTGTTTCATCAGTATTGAGTTGAAAAGCCAAAAAAATCATTAAAATGGAGCCAGAACTCAGATGTCTCCTGTCTAAGTGAGTGCCCACAGATTCACACTTCTGCAGCCACTCCTCTGTGTGGTGTGTCTACCTCACTCCTGCCCTACAGCCTTCACTTCTCAGTTCTCCTCCCTCAGAGTCTGGATCTCTCACATTCGTGCTTTCACCCCTCTGTGGTTCCCAGCTCACAAATCCACAAGCCCAGATGCTGCCTTTTCACTCCTAAACACTGCACTCTCAATTTTGATACAGTGTCGCATGCCTACTGGGGGCATCTAGAGGTATAAACGCTTTAGCTTTTGTTGCTACCTCTCGTAACTGGTATTCCAAGGATCTGACTTCACTTGAAAATGTGTTCATTTCTATAAAATTAATTTTAGTCATCATGTGCATACATCGTCTCACACTTATGTTTGATTGTGCAAAAAATTAGAACCCAATAATTGCTAAGTATAATTATTTTTGAAATGTAGAAACCTAAGCCTCCTTAAAAAGAACATTTTATACTTTTACAGCCTGTTTATGAAGTTCAGCATCTCAGCTCAAACTACTACTAACATTCCTGCAACTTACATTTCAAGTTTTGATGCTGGGATGACAATTCTGCAGAGTTGCAACATTTGTATGTTTATTTGCCCATCAAACCTAATGCTAAACACTGAAGCTAATATTTTCATACTTTACACACTGCAATTACAAGTTTATTTCTATAAAATATAGTTCAGTTGCTAGAGATGTCTCATAAACCCTGTTTTTTTCCTATCGTTTCATTTCTAGCCCCTATGGTGAGAATGAGCCATTCAAAACAATTATCACTACCTTAAAACAAAGTCTCCAGACAACACAATGATAGAGTTGGATACAGTTAAAACATCTACAAAAATGACTGAGGAATAGAGACTTTAAATCTGGCATCCTAAACCTCATTAAACTCTTCTACAGTGCACAGAACTGCAACTATTTCTACTAAAAATTGAATTTGGCCCTGAGTGTGGAATAAGCATTTGAGAGCTGCTGAGGGCTGGCTAACCGAAGGATCACAATTAATGCCCCCCAGCCCACAGAGGATTTAAGGAAAGCAGCTCACTGAAGTGACACAGATTTCTCAGATCAACTGAGATTATATGGAAGATACAAAATACAAAGTTCTATTTCTCTGGCTTTCAGTTGAAACCATATGGGTTAGTTATTTAATCAATGGTAATTTGACAAACAAGTAAACCAAAATGCATTTCTATCAAAGCAGAAAAAACATAAATATTTAAATTTCATTCACAGCCTATCTAAAGGCAAAGGCATATACCCAGTATTAATTTAAGAGAGAAGTCTGCTCAACACAATCTATATAGTTCTGCCTACACTGGTATTTACCAATTGTAGGAGTAGTTGGGATTATAAAACAATAGAAGCATGAAGCTTGGCATACCTTCTTCCCCTAATTAGCTTTTTAAATACTCTGAAAATGCAGTATACCTTCAGGGAAAGAATATTTGTCCACCCCATAGGCACACTGTGGATTAAAAATTGTACCTCATCACTGATTTCACTACGTTACCTCAGCAGCAGCCACAGGCATGCCAGAGGTGATGGTTGCCGGTTATATTCAGGCCAACCAACCTTTCTGCTAGCACTGGTGGCATTTAAAGCTATAATTTTTATCCTCAGTAGGTTAATAAGATTTATCTTTGTACCGTCTTCCATGAAAGAAAAATAAACCTCTCAGTAGAGTCTTTTCTAAAGCACCCTCACTTCAGCATCGAACCATTTGGTTATCATCAAGTAAGTCACATTTATGCAGATGAGGAATTTACCAATAAAAATCTATGAACACAGCTATCTTGTTCCTCATCTTTGATTTTCAGAATCTAAACAAAGCAATAAAACTGCTGATTTCTTTTATTGTTATCAGCCCATCATATTTTGCACTAATGTTAAGCTGCTTGCCATCTCAGGGAATGTATGCATTCAAACATTATACATTCTAAAATTCAATGTCTTTTAAAAGTGCTAATGCAACGAGTATAATAAATTAAGACTAGTTTTTATTAATTCCATGTTTATCAGGCATTAGTTAAATCCACTCTGCTAACTGATTGTAAAATAAAGACCTTTCTATAGTCCTGATGAACGAATTGCGTTTTGCTGCAATAGCAGAACTCTGTGAGCAACACGTTTCTAACAGGACTTTTCTAATTATTTCAGTTCAAATAGCTTTCACTGCGGGAGACAATTTGGCTGCGATCTAAGAGTTGCATCACCACAAGCGTCCAGAGAAATCACTTTAATACACACTCAGAAATGAACAAATGCTGTTTCTACAAGGTGTCATTCCCACTGAGACCAGACTGGCAGGCAAGTCTCTATGTTCCTATAATTCAATTTTTCCTCAGGGAACAATTTTTGCCATAAAAGTTTTATTCCCATTGAATAATGTTAAAGTCCCTTAAAGAGAGAGACCTTTTCTTGCTGTTGGAATTTTAAAGATTCAGGTATGAAGTTTAACTCATTCCATGCAGTGTCCAATACCTTTGGCCTATGTTACATTCCATACAATGTATCTTGCTGGAGTCTGTTCACTCCCTTACGCCTCTCTTTTTGTTTGATGACTGTGCCTTTCTGTTTCCCAAGTTGTTTTTTCACATAAGCCTAATTAGTGGGGAAGAAAAATGTGATGTCGGGTAGAACAACTAGAGGAGGTCTCTAGGAGACCTTCTAGAAATGCGCGTTCCATCCCTAACACAAGAAAAAGGTTAACACCCTTACATACTATCATTAAGTAAGACAGTGAGGATGGAGAGAGAAACATGCATTTCATTCCATAACACAGTTGTAACCCTGGAAAGAGAAGCAATAAGAACAACACTACTAAATATTTAGCGAATCCAAAGAAATCTCTAAAAAATCTTTCATCACAGAAAGTGGACCACAACAGTTTGTGTTAAAGACGAAAATACACTAAGACTGAAATCCAAATTACAGTCAGGTTTTCCTCTTTCTCTGTCTAATTGTCTGTCTATTGTCTAATATGCTTTTCCTATCTGTGTTAAGGCCCACCCTTCATGTAAAGCTGTAGATTACCATCAGCGTGGAAAAAGCTATGAAACTGAAGCACTATGATTCTAACAGCAGTGAAGCCACTATAAATACTTTTTGTCTGTTGTGATAGCTTCACAGTATCAATGAAATAATGGCAGCAATTACTCTCAACTTCCAATTAAGTCAGTATGGGTCAATGATGTCAAACCATCAAACTGCACAGAAAGGTGGTCTATGCACAGTTCTGACAAGAACTATCATATCTTCCACTCTTCTGGAAACAGTTGTCATGGCTTTTCCTCAGTGTGATTATAAACTCCTGGGGCTGGGAATAACCCTTTCTGTATACTGTCCACTGTCGCTGCTCCAGCCAATAATTTATGCATTAAAGACCTACGCAGAATTTGTATTTTAATTTGAAATTATGTTAGCAAGTGTTGAAGACTGACAAATCTAGAACCATTTCATGCCTGAACACTCCCATTCGGTGATCCTAAATGCAGAGCCCCAGCTACTCTTGCCTAAATCATGTAACTCTCTATTTTGTGATCCTAATTCATGATGAGCAGCCAAGGCTAATACTTAATACCTGGCTGAACAGAGTATTAAGCCAGAGACTTCAAGATCAAGCATTAGAGTTGACCTTTTGAATTTTGTTCCAATCAATACCTCAGAAATTGATTTTTCTCTTATTCAGTATACCCAAATGGTTTCATTAAACTGAAAGATTACATGACCTCCCAAAGAGGAAGCCCATCAGAACCTGTTCTGTAGCCTGTGTTATATAAAAGCCCTAATCCGCAACCAATGAGTATCTGAGAATATCAAACACATCCACCTCAGTTACTGAATGACAATTGTACTAGCAGTGGTGTTCAGAAGAAATTATGAACATAATACTAAATTATCAAATTTTTGAACTTGGTTGAATGTCTGAATCAGAATGAATCAGAATACACAGATGGATTTGGGACTGCATGGAAGTACAACTTCAGCCATTACCAGTTCACTGTAGCAACCACGTGAAAAGTTTCCTAATCCAAATGTATGCAAGGACTTTGACACAGCAAGAAGTTACTTCCTATCAGGTGACAACTTCCCCCAATCACACTTTTAACTTAGAACAAATAAGGTAACCATATTACTGTGACTATTAGTCCCAATCAGTTTGTAAATGCTTTACTCCTGTAGAGGTAGTGAGTGTCCAAAGGATAAAGGTGATGTCAAGGGTAGCCAACAGGGTGAATGAGCTTTATCACAGAATCATTTAGGTTGGAAAGGATCTTTAAGATCATCAAGTCCAACTGTTAATCTAGCAGTGGCAAGTCCACCAGTAAACCATGTCCCTCAGTGCCACATCTACACTTCTTTTAAATACCTCCAGGGATGGTGACCCAACCACTTCCCTGGGCAGCCTGTTCCAATGCTTGACAACCCTTTCTGTGAAGAAATTTTTGCTAACATTCAATCTAAACCTCCCCTGGTGCAACTTGAGGCTGTTTCCTCTTGTCCCGTCACCTGTTACTTGGGAGCAGAGACCAACCCCCACCTCACTACCCCCTCCTTTCAGGTAGTTGCAGAGAGCGATAAGGTTTCTCTCTGAGGCCTCACCAGTGCTGAGTACAGGGGGACGATCACTTCCCTAGCCCTGCTGGCCACACTATTCTCATACAGGCCAGGATGCTGTTGGCTGCCTTGGCCACAGTGGGCACACTGCTGGCTCATATTCAGCTGGCTGACAACCAACACTTCCAGGGCCTTTTCTGCCAGGCAGCTTTCCAGGCACTCTTCCCTAAGCCTGTAGCATTGCGTGGGGCAGTTGTGACCCAAGTGCAGGACCTGGCACTAATACTACATCCTACCTGGACTCTGGCAATGGTCTAATAAATGGAAAGTCATCCTATTAAAATATCAGAGATCCTGTGGAGCTATGTAAAACAAAAAGAAAATTAGAGAGTCCCTTGAGCCTTTAATGAAGTGTGTAAGGAGCCTTGTGTTAGTGTCACTACCTGAAAACAAGGTGTTAAAGATGACGATACTGTATTTTCTGTGATCTGTCCCTCATCCCAAACCCACTTTTTTTCCACAGACTCTTCCTTTCCTGTTCTAATATCCAAGAAGTCTCCAACCCTACTCAGTACGCCTCCTGCCTGGTGCCTGCTCCAGAGTTTCACAATTCTAATCCTTGCAAGAGCTTTCCCCTCCTACCTCAAATCCTGTCTGGCAGAGTAACTTCGGTCCCTTCTGCCCTAAACTTCCCCCATTTCTCGTTTACAAGAACTAGGCTTTTTCATTAAAGCTGATACAATTAAAGCAATCATGACCTCTTTGTGTTAAAGGAGAGGATTATATATTTATGTTTGTGTTTTTACTATCAGAGGTCTTGCTCTTCCTTGCTTCCCAAAATTCCCTCTAGATCCAATGGTCTCCCATCTCTCTTCTTTCTCCTATCCTCCTGCTACACCATGCCGTCATATCAAACCTACCTGCCCTCACAGTATCTGGATTTATGTTCTTCTACCGTAATCCCACAATGACTATAATCCAGCACTCAATTTAGGCTAGCCACCCTCCTTTGATCCCTCTTTCAGTACAGCTGTTTGAGTCCACCACATGCCTGTTCTTTACCTCAATTAAGCCCATTAAGGTTTGTAGGGTGGGGTCGTTTGGGTGCAGGCATGGGAAAGAAGGGGAATGAAAGAGCAACTCCACCCAAGACAGCAATTATTGAAAAAAGGTTTTCCTGATGAGAGCACAGGGATAAGAAAATGCTTCGGAACTGAGCAGAGGAGAGGAAATGGTGATTTTCCCCAGAATTCATCCAAGCTCAATAGCAAATACATCCATTTGTCTGTTCTCTACGAAAAAAAAAAGTCACTTTGCAAGGTTTTTTAAAACTTGTATTTCCTTAAATAAAATTAATCCTAGAAAATCTGAATTAGGGTTAGCCTAGTGGAAAAATACATGGACTTTTTCAAGCAGCCCTCAGAATACCAACCATAGAAATATAATAAACAAAAATTTTAAAAGTGCAGTTTTACAAATGGTTATTCTCAATGAATCACCAGTAAAAGGAGGAAAAAACAAACAAAAATACCCCCCAAATTTATTGCATGGCAACACGGAAGTGGTGGGAGTTTTATCTGGCAGAGAAGAAATAATGGAAAGAATACTAACCATTCTGTGCCTTAAATCAAAGCTATTTTGGTTTGGGGGAAGAGAGGGTTGTGATTGGGTTATTTCCATTCAAAACATGTTTTTCAGATTATAAAGCTCTGGAAGATCCTAGATACGAAAACTGGCAAATAATAACGCATACTACTTTTCAGTTTAACTTGCTATTGCCTTTTTTAATAAAATTACGGCAATTACACAAAAATTCTTTGGCCATAGTCATTCAGATTTAATCTGAAGAGGACATAATAATACCATAGATAAAACAAACACCAGGGACCAGGGGAAATATTCAAAATTTTTCCCAAACAACAAATACCACTTGCCCTGTCATCACTCTGTCAGTACTGTTCCGATCAACCCCAAAATGGAAAGCTCCAATCTTTCCCTAACACTATCTACATCCATATAGCTTCAGTAAATAACGAAACGCCCATAAATGATGAAACGCCCCCTCAGTATGAGCAGTGATTTTCCTTGCCCCAACTCTACTACAACTCTGCTCCTGAGCACCTTTCTTAACACAAACATCTGTAACTTTAACCCTTGGCACAACCCCACATTTGGCACATCCAGTCTGGACCCAGGAATGACAGCCTGAGAAAATCCCAACCTCAACTACAACTCCAAAAACTATTTTATTGCAAATAACTGTGAGGAGTCCTTATGCTTTCACAGAGTCAGTCAAATAACGGCTGCAGAAGCCTTTCTCTGGATAAAAGACAAGCATATGTCAGTGTCACACACAAAAACAAGACATGCAAAACTGGTCAGAAATGAGACCACACTGTTGAAGTGGTAACGGTTGTTGCACTGTGGAGACTTGTGTATGTACAGTAGGGAAAAGCCATGTGAAACATCACAGAAACTGAGCCACAAAATCATTTAAACTATCGAATCTTATCAGATCCTGGTACTGTAATACCCAGAAAAAGATAGCCGAGTATGGTTTTTGGGCTGCAGACCAGCAGAAAGACTTGAAACAGAACTGACAAAGCTTAACTCAACCACTACTTGATTCTTGCTGCGTACAGGAGAACGGGAGTTGACAAATAAGAGAATCTTTGCCTCCAACTTCTCCCCTTCCTCCTAAGCAAACCTATTGGCAGAACTGCAACATTTGTCTACCAGTTACATCAAAAGGGATACCAAGACAGACGTAACCCCAAACACGCCTACAGCTGTGACTGTACTCTGAGGAAACAGATTCTTAACTTTACTTCCCAGTCCTTGTAATTTCAAGAATATATCTTGTAAATTTTTATTATGTATAAAGGGAACAGCTAATTTGACAAATGACCAGTAAAAAAAACCCTAAAAAATTCACCTTTCCAACTTTCTGGCCCAAGAGAAACAATAAATTACAATAATTACAATAAATTACAATAAATGGTTGACACCGCTAAACAATTTATAGAAGTCAAACTCCAAAGACATTGATCTAAATTGCCAAAACAAACAGCCCACCTACAAAATTTGACCAGACTGCAATGTTAGCTATGAAAACTAGGTTTCACGTTGACCTCTATTTACTGACCTGTTTTAAGATCAGTTTTATGTATCTAAAACCTCATAGTTCTACATATTTATGCACAGTATCAATAAATTAGTAGATTAACTTTTTAATTAATCATACTGGCATTAAAATTCTGTTTAACTTAATCTGAAATTACTTGTGGGAAAATATCAGTCTGTATTTTTCACTGATAAAATGTGTTGGAAATTTTGACTCTTTTCACTAGAATCTAAAACCAAACCAGGTTAGTGGGTGAAAATGAAAAACTGACTCCAATATTTTAGGCCCCTTATTAATAAAATTCCTATTTCTCGACATTCATATATATTTCATTTAAATGAAACATTGCTACATGTTCAGCATAAACACTTCAAATAAGCTGAAACAATTTTTTACTCAATTTTTTACCGAAACCTTGATTGTCAACAAAACTTGTGACTTTAAAAAAAAAAAAAAAAACAAACCATAAACAACTTTGAAAACTGATAAAGGATAGAGGTAACTCTCCTTGACAATTACTAATATATGCAAGGTAAAAACTTATGTCAATTTACAAAACCAGCAGACCCTAGAAAAAAAACCAACTTAATTTCTATATGAACACACAATACCATCTAAGCAGTTCAAAAGCCTGTAAAGAGGGCCATGGCTGGTGCTCCTCCAGGTGAAAAGATTAAGATAAAAAAGCAGATAGGGAAGACATAAATAAGTGTAAGGAATGGAATTCTTCCTCAGAGAGAAATGTTTCTTGGTGACAACCCACCCATTTCACGTGGGTTCATGTTGATTTATTTCTTCAGCAGTAACAAACGTTAGTGTTGAGACTCTCTGGCTCAGTTGCACAAGTCCATGATGATGGGTAAGACAGCACCTGAGCTTCAGAGAGAGGGGACAACGCAGAGACACTGAAACAGGCCTCTGGGAGGGCAAGGAGTCCTGATGTCAGACTAAAAATTAAAATCTCAGTTTCAAAACTCAGTGACTCCCCCTCTTTTCTTCAGCCACTACAGAAAGCACTAAAGAACTGCTCCATGACTGACTATTGTCTTCAAACATGGGAAGTCTGAAGTAGAAGGAGAAAAACACTCAAACCTTTACAAGGCTAAAAATGTAAGGACTGGAAACACAGGGTTATAGCTACTTATTGACTATATCGCCCTTAATTCTAAGAAAGATTTTCAAGACTTTAGAGAGGAGAGATTTCAGGATTTTGAGGATGAGAATTACATGTGCAGAGAAATTCTAATAATTTTAAATTAGTAAAAGCTATTGCCTATTGGGGTGGGAGGGGAGCTATGCTATAGGTCTAGAGAAGCCGTTCCCAGTTTAATGGCAGTAACAGTAAGGTAGGCTGACATACAACAGTGACCATCTGGACAGCAAAATAAGATACTGTCTTATGGAAAGGAAGTTGAAAACATACGTTCACCTTGTGAGATGGAAACCTGCATGGTCAGCAGCCAACCAGAAAATCAGGTGGGGTTTTTTTGTTTGTTTTTAATGGATGAAATGACATTAGCAACGCTCCTCATGGTTAGGAAAGGTTAGAATCAACCAATTAAACTGATAGCTTTTTACCTAGCTGCTGTATTTACTTGCTGAGCTTCAAGCACATTTTTATTTTCATTTGCATTTCCTGAACCAGGAATCTGGAATTCACAGTAATACTTTTTTTTTTTTTTCCACTTTTTTTCCCCCTTTTTCTTAATCTGACCTGTTAAATTCAACAGGTTAAAAATGAGACATCAGAAATAGAAGTTTCCTTAACAACCTCTTCTGAATTTCTTATTAAGTATCCTATTGAACTGGTAAGAATAATTATCTACCATGGACTGAGATAAAGCCATTAAATATGGCAGTAAATACAATGCTTTGCTTTGTTTTATGGAATAATCCCTATTTGGCTCAACTGAAACAAGAGGTCTGAGTCACAGGAAACGCATTACAGAGAACATTGCACTGAATTTTCATGAATGCTATGATCTCTTGAAATACTCTTCATGTTAATTTTTTGAACCACGATGCATGTTTCTACAATAACTTCACTTCCTTTCCGGCTGTGTGCATAGGAGCTTTGCACTTCTGAACAGATCAGGAATAGCAGACAAATTTACTTGAAAGTCGCACAAAACTGTTTATCTCTAAAATGTTTGAACCAATTGAAGAAATGCTGTGAGCACAGACAGACTGACTGTCTTCAGAAGCATTCATTATTGTTTCAGCTATGATTAAATGGGAATGACAAGCATCTTGATAAAAGAATTACTGCATTTCCCTTGTAATCTTTTTCCAGAGCAATAGCATTTTGCTACAGTCTTCAGAAAAATCAAAACACATGCCTTGTCTGCTATAACAAAATTCCTATACATAAATATCAAATGGATGTTTATTTACTTCTTTGTGCATTAGAAAGTGATTCAATTTAGATTTGTGTATCGATTAGAGAGAGTAGTGGGGAGAAAGAAAACACCTCAAATCACAGAAAAACATCACTGCCACCAGGCTGTGATGAACCTGAAGGCTGATACCTTACAAACTGGTACCAATACACTCGGATACACACACAGGCTCACAGAAACTACTTACTGTGTAATGCGGATGAATATACATGACTTAAACTGACCTTTAATAGCAGATCTAAGAAGAAGCTGAGAACGGTGAAACACGACATCCTATATTCTCCCACTACTTAGCAGAAATGAACCTCGCAAACAAGACTTTTAACCAGTACCTGAGGGACTTTTCAGAAGGAGGTGAGAATCTGATTATCTCAGCCTCTTTCCCCCTGGAATACTAATCCTGAATAACTGGACACAAAAGCTCCCCTTTAGAATGTCAAATAAGTTATCTGCTTTGGTTCAAAGTTAATTAAGATGCAAATTGAAGACACAATGTGACAGTATAGTTCCCTAGCCCTAAATTAAGACATTTCCACAGTATGAGGGACAGCTAATTAAAACAGAAGAACATTTTTCATGCCAGTATGTTTAGATTTAATGGTATACACCTCTTGTGGTAACCAGAGTCAAGCAAATTTTAACTCTATGGGATTTACGTGGCTCTTGACTTATGAAGACACTCTCCATTTAAGAGAGATTCATACAGTTCAAATGAAATAATTCCCTTTTGGGGGGCAGTAAAGACAATGGGAGGCCAGTACAGCTGACTGATGAATGCCAAAGCCTGTTCCATTCAATGAAGGTGATGATAAAACTCAGGAGAGGCAGCAGCACTTTAGAGTGTGTTCCCATTTATTCATTTTGTTTCAAACCCTCCTGTAGATTGTCTTAGACTCTGAGACAACAGAATATCTCCATTTTGGATTTTATGAATCTTCTAAAAACTTCACCTACAGCACACCTAAGCATGTCTAAGTTATGTCTAAGTCACAAGTTATGTAAGAGTTAATAATGCTTAAATTAAAAATGCATAAATGGAATCTTAGTATAAAATATGACAGATTAATTATCTTGAGTATCAGGAGTAAAACTATCCAAACAGTGACTTTACATAAAATATTTACCTTTGACCCTTGTTCTAATCATGTACAGTACAAATCAGAGACAAACAGGGACAGTCATTAATTCCACAAGGAACAGAAATCAGCAAAACATACTCCCAGTAATTGTTATGTCAAATCATGAAACTCATCATTAAGTTCCTAATCATGACCTCTGACAGACATACCAAAAATACGTGCTGAACCAAACAGTTGTTCTGACACACACATTCTTCTCTGACTCACTGATACGCCCAGACACTTGCACTCCTGGAAAGTGTTTAAATAGTATCTCACTCCATATAATGATGAGTAATTTTTTCCATAATTTTAAAATTCTTTTTTGTTTGAGAACGTGAGGAGCTCCGAGCTGACTTCGTAAATGGTATTGTATGTGGTTTCTACCTATCTTGAATGGCAACAATAGAAAGAACAGGAACTGAAACAAAGCAGATTCCTTTGCTGCTGCTGACTGCTTTTGCATTAAACTGTGGCAAGTAAAATAAGCCACTGCTGACACACATGACACTTCCAGCCAGCCTCTGACAAGGAGTAGTGTACAATACCAAGCAAATGGTGCAGAAAGCAAAAGATAAATACTTGCAAAGAGTGGCAGAGGCTGCAAATGTGTAAACCACTGAAAGCATTTACTCTTCTTGAAATATATTCTAGGCACAGTGGGACCTACAGGATTTCATACATTTTTTCTGCAAGTGGCCTGAAGTGAAAAATACCAGGTAAGTGGCAACGTAAGAAAAGAATACAAATGCACTAGATAAACACTTTAAAATAAAAGGACATAAAATAGCCATCAAGTACTTCAAGTATCTGTGCAAAAGAACACTAACAGAAGAAAGGTCACTGCCGTATCTATTAAATTATATGCTGAACATTTAAAAGGCTAATTTTGCCAGACTCGAAAGGATCAGCAACTCCCTTAATCATTTGGATGCAACTTGTTGTATTAGTTCATGATACAATATGGGATTAAATATTCAAAAAGAGAGAGTGAGAGAGAGAGAAAAAAATATACCAATGGAGAATCCTCTCCCACTGTGAAATTCTGCAAACAAACCACATTCATTACATGATAATTACTACTGTCATCAGTTAAGACATTTGACTGTAAAAAACTGTGCTACAAAGAGTAGGAATTCTCTCTTTCTCGATGTCCCTGATCTAATTTACAACAACCTTTTTTAAGCAGAGGATCCAAGTTGGAAGTTCATCAGTACTATGCTGATTCCCACCAGGTCAGTAATGGGTAATGACAGAAGGAGGTTTCCACAGGTCTCACTAAAGGTACAATAACCATCACAAGCAGATTTGGACTTTGTGCACAGACATGAATAACTACAGTAGTAACTGTTACTGGAAACCTTTTCTAAATCTGGCTTTGGATAAAATTCAGTTTTATCAAAATTAAGGAGCTTTGAAAAATCAAGTCCTGCAGTTCAGCTGTTACAGAGCCTGACGTATTCATTCCTGTGTTCCTCTCATGTTTCTGTGTGTATGAAAGGGGGGAATGTTAAACATATGTGAACATATGAATTATCAGCTTCTTTAAAATGTTCATCTTTTGATCAGCAAGTATGAGATACAGAATTCCAAATACCATGCTATTTATGAAACGAGCAAATATATTCAAGGACATTTTTAGCTTTCTTTTTGGAGATTCTCTCATACAGCGGTGTTCTGATACAACTCCAAGACTTCTATCTGTTTACAGATATCTCCATTCTAACAGCATATTTCTACTTGACTTTAAATCACACAGAGAAGAACATTGAAATTGCTATGTCAGATAAGAGCACTGGATATCTTCCAGTTTTCTGTCTCCGAGTGGCAAGTACTAGGTATTTTAAAGGAAACTGCAAAGATATTCACAGGCGACATCTCTTATTCAGCAATATGGCCATACAGTACCATTTTGTTTGTTTTTTCTTCTCCTAACACCCATTAGTTACTTTCTGGCTTTTACACTGAAACATGAGACTTTTCTGTCTTTCAGCTTTTACTACCCTATGTGAATTCCTTACGCATGCAAACAACACCAAGGCACATCCCCTTAGAAGGAATCCCACAGAGATTGTATTTTTGGGTTCAATTATCATAGTGTAACTAAAGTATACAGCTGAAATAACACATATTGATGAAGTAAAAAAAGTCAAAGGTATATTTAGCTTCCCCTGAAAAGTCCTTCTTTTCTACTTCCCTACAAATTTCAAACTAAACGACATTTTGACATCACTCTATATATGACTGATCTTTGTATTACATTTGTACACAGTTATCTAAAGATTAAGGTCCTTTTTAGTCTTACATTGATAGAATAAAGTACACATCTTTCCTAGGAGCTTACACTCTTACAAAGGAAGACAGGAAACTGCACAACACGCAGCAGTAGAAATGCCCAGAGGAAGCATTTTTGTTCGGTTAATTATACTGGTACTTGTCTATTCATGTTCTGTATTTCAATCCGGACAATTTGTCCAAATGACAAATAAATAACAACACAAACATACGCTGTGAGATCAAATCAGCAAGCCACGTGATTTCCCTATTACACAGACAGAAGATTTTTCTGTCATCTATCTGTGACAAAAGAGGTATCTTGTAAGAACAAGTAGATGGAGATGCGCCTGTTTCCTGTGTGTCTGGTTTTGAAACTGAGTTCACATTTATAGGTCCTTACTATTTTCTCCCAATTCCTGCTACCATTTAGGGACACAGAAATGAAGCTGTTGGCTCCCTCAGGTTCAGCTCTCCAGTGCCTCCGCTCTATGAGCTGACCAGAGTCTCTACTTGGTTATCAATTGGCCACATCACTTGCTTTCTAATCTTCTCTGTATGCAACTAAGTTGTAAGAAAGAAAGGTGTTTATGAGCTTCTTAGCTACTTAGGAGATACAGAATACTGGATAAAAGGATCTACAAAATGGAAAAACTACAATATGCCTATCCCACTACAGTTGCAAGAGAGAGAAGAAAGGGTCTTCTCTTCATGTCAGCTTCCTCTCTTCCTCCCTGTGCCTGCAGCACTCTTCAACATCTCAAACAAAAATTAACATTTTGCAGATAATTATTGTTTTACACTGTGATGCAACAGGCAAATGCCATGTATAATATTTGAGTCCCTTTGCGTTGTTTTTTGTCATTTGTTTCCTGTCCTGTTCACTGGATAAAAGACACTTAGTTTTAATAAACAGTAGAACATACTGCACAGAAACTACAATAAATCTGCAGTAACCAAGATTTTTGTTTTGAAATGAATTATATGGGAGTCTGTTGCACTTCTGTAAACGGCTGAAATATGCTGGTGTTTGGTTGCATGCTTATTTTTTTATTTAATCACATTTAATTTAAGATAATTTTCTTGGGTACACATGGCCTGAAAAGATGAGCTAATAAGTCATTTGAACCACATATGGATTCTTCATAGCTCTTCATAGCCAGACACACCAATGGGAAAAGAATAATAAAGATGGTAAATAGAGAATGGAATAGTCAAAACATACCTGCAACAATTCACCCTTTTTTTTTTTCTTTTAAACCGGAACATTTCAGTCCATCATTACTGGGCACGGACGAGTGACCTCTGTGACTAAGCAGAAGCAGATTACAGGCTGGTTAACTAACCAAGACTGTCGGTATAATTAAGATTCTGAGCTTTCTCAGGAACAGCAGCTACCAAAGCTGGAATATCTAAAAACTGCTGTAGCTTACTGAATTGAAAAAGACTTGATCGAATTATTAAAAGAGACAAAAATGTGAAACTTTTGATGAAAAAGAGAACAAACATTTTTTGCAGGAAAATGCCAGAAAACAGAATTAGGCTGAAGCCAGGGAAGGAAGTGACTAAGCATGCAACTGTAACCATTTGAAATAAATCATTTTTATGCTAGTCACAGTGTGAATGAACATAATTATATGCTTCTTAACTTTGTTCATGTTTTTCTCTTTCAGTTGCAAATCTGCTCAACTGTCATGTTTAGTTTTCTCTTCAAAACGTTGCTAATGCTGTATAGTAACACATCACTCTGGTTTTGGATTTGAAACCACAATCTCAGAATACTAAACTTTAGTCCAAGCATAAGTCCTAACAGAGGTAAGCTAGAATGCTTTTTTCTCTGTAGAGTTTTTCATGCATAAGCAAGTGAAAGGAAAATTGCAAATTGTTTTACAATATCTCAACAGGTCAAATGAAATCAAGCTTTTCTGCACTCTTTAATTGCTTACACCTCTATGCCTGTTTACACTGAAAAGCATTAAGACGAGGAAGTACAAGAATAAGTCTCTTATCTACTAATCTAGGTCTGATCGTAAAAAATGCTATGTATACATATCTTTCGTTTCAACTAGCTGAAAAATGTGAGCCACCTGTCACAATTTTTATATGGAAAATTAAAGGTAATATTCAGCAGATTTTAAATAGCTTTCAAAATGGTACTCTTGTAACATCAAAAAAGGTCCCACAATGAACAGAAGTCTACAAGCTTATTAACCAAAGATTTGAGATAATTTTGCAGTTTAAAAAGAAGCTTGTTTTCCTATATCTGACAAGTATGTTATCCTCACATGGAATTTTGCTATTTGGTCATTCTATCTCAAAAAAATAAATCAAAATAAATGATATCCATAGCAAGTAATAAAGATGACAACAGATACGGAATAACTTGTGGTGGAAGTCTAAAAAGGAATAGATGGCTTAACTGATGGAAAAGATATATGTTTGAAAATAACTAGTGTCAGACAAAAAGTGAACCAGTTCTATGCTTAGCAACTGACAAATATTCATTCCTCAAAGAGGCATACACAGGGTAGGAGTTAAGAAGGACAAGCTATAGGCAAAGGCATGAAGGCAGAGGGAACTGCTGAGGAGGAAAGGGTAGCCCTGACGTTTTTAACTACACATCAGCATTGAAGACTGAAAAGGTCTAGGGTTTGGTAGAAAATAAAACACCGTCAAAATGTCCATATTACTGACACTACCACCACCTCGTTATTTCTTAGCCAAATGTTACTGATCCTGTTCTTACCAGTAAGATGGGACACATTCAGAGCTCGTTCCTTTCCCTCCGGCCAGAACTGGACACTGTCAGGATTTTTTTTTTTCCTCCAATAAAGTGTCTTTCTGTCAGAAAATATTTATTTTATTTATTTGTATAAATATTCTATTGAAACATATCCATTTAAAGGAAAACTTCATCGGAGGATGCCTCCAGTTTTCCAATTCAATCTCAAAAAAAAAAAAAAAGTATTTCTATGCATGCATATGCTTCACCAACCCATAGTCAAATTGCTCATCACACTAGTTCTAGGTAGACTATCAGACAGAGACAGACATTCCAATATCCTGAATGGCTCCACTGTTTTCTTCTCAGTCTTATCCAGATATCAAAGACCTACGCTCCTTCCTTTTGCTTCTCATCAAGCATGACCATCATTGGCAAGTCGTTTACTCTTCAGCTGATGAGAGCCTGGAGCGGCCTATGGTATCGAGTAGAGCCTCAAGGGACACACAGGTCTGTGTTCTGAAACCAGCTGCCCCCTGTCCCCTCTGATTCTTCACGTGGCAGCGTGGATCCAGGGATGTCACAGTGCTAGAACCTGGCAGCAACTCTTGACTTCAGTTAAGCAATGCTTCAAGCCTGATGTCCCAAGCCATTACGGAGTTCTCCACAAACAAAACTCTTCTAGAAAATCCCCATGCTAATCTGGCTCTCCAGGAAGTAAGTTCATTACCTTTGCCATCTATCATAGTTTGACACTGATGCATGTACAGAATTGTTATTGCAAGGTAGAAGTCAGATACCCCTAGGAGAACAATCATGCTCCATAGGCAAGCATACTTCATGGTGACACCTAAGAGTTTCTGAATACTTTAGGCTACATAAACCCTAGATGCGCTGCCTGGATAATAAGACAGTAGGCACTCTTCCAGCAACAGTATACTGGCCCATAAAAGAGCGGGAAGCATTTGCAACAAGCCTGGGTTTATTGCAACCTAATCTCCCTGGCATCTTCGCAGGGACTATGAAGGCAGAATCTCAAGCAGCAGCCACTAAGGCTGCCTTTCATTGTGCACCTACACAGCTCCAGGGCACTTACTGCGTGTATCATTCATGTTCTGCAGGCGGAAGCTAGCACTATGTGTAAGACGTAATGAATTTCTTTTTCTTCAGTGATGATCATTTGGCTTCTACTACTTCTACTCATATTCCCCTTTCACCAAGATGCTGGGGGGCAAGCCTGAATGAATCAACACTAAATCCACTGAAACAGAAGAAAGCACCTATCAATTCCAGAGAGTAAGTAAAATGATAGCTTTGGATCTCGTGTAATTGTGTCTCCAGAAGATGAGACTGAAGAACAAGCTGCTTGTCTTCAAACAGCTTCAAAAATCATAGGACAAAAAGTCAGTCGGGAAACAGCTGAGTGTCCAATGTCTCATTACGGATCCAGGAGTTATGTTAAGACCCAGAGAATCTAGCCACTGGATGCCACGAACAAAGGTTGGAGGCTTGTGTGCAGTGTTATCTACCCTGCGACAGCTTAGAGGCCCCTGTGACCTATCCACAATGCACAGATTTAAACAAAACTGTGCAGCTGGAAAAGCTTCATTTTTCAACAGTATGTAACTGCGCATGAGGAAAGCGATAGCCTGTGTTGCCCTATGAACCACGGCACTGAGGAAATCCTCCGGGTATACACAAACTGACAGATGTGTCCCTGATGTCCTCTACAAGCAATCAGATGTTACAGAGGTTACTGACTCCTAGAGAGGGGGCATGGCTCCTATTCAGCTTCAGATGTTCCTTCAGCTTATCACAGAATTTGTAACATGGGATCTTTTCACCCTCACAGAGGCCAGGGGAGGCCTTGCAAGGCTAACTGTTCCTAGCAGGAGAGCAAGGGGATATTTTCATTTACTTACCTCCCCCATCTACCACTTACCACCATGGTCCTTTAGGTCAGTACTGAAAAACTGACCCTCCCTTCTCTCAGTCCTCTTTCCCTGTTTCTTCAGAGCATTTTCTGCTGCCTCGATTTTCCTTGCCTGCATGTTCCTTGAAACCTGGCTTTCCCACGCTTCCCTTTCCTTACGTCCGCCTTTGGCGAATCCTGCATCCTGAGTTTCCCTCTGTCCTCCCACGCTCTGATATTTACAATGGGAGTTATACTCCCCCAGCTCTAATCTGATCCTCATGGAACAGCAGGTTCATTTAATCACTGGCTCAAAAATTGCAAACACATTTTATTAGACTTATCTACTCTTAATGATACAGCGATAGCACACCACAGCCCCATTTAGAACAAGCTACTATTGCTAACCCAGCTGACTCCTAGTTTCTTATAGTGAAATAAAGTCAAGGGAAAGACATACACTGTCTCTTCATAAACCCAAACAGAACACAGCGCAGCACTTGATAACTACGGTTCCCCAAAGGGACATGCAATTATACACATAAAGGCACTTCTAGACCCAGGAGATCTATCTGCCAACATAAAAAAGCTGGTCTAAATTCTGACGTTTGTGCATTAAGAACACAATGCACTGTGGCTAGAAAGGATCATACTGCTTTTCTGAATGGATTTCTTACGAGGGTAACAGAAATGGAAAAAATTTTTAAATTATTTCCATTTTTGTAACATCACCATTAAACAAGAACTGCATTTTAAAGAGTAAGCACAAAATGTCCCGAGGAAGGCTGACGAGAAGCAAGTGACAGAACAGGGGGAGGCTTTTGACTGCTAGTTTGCACGGAATTCCACCAGCACCTGGTAACTGCTGGTTCCTTATGCTTTGGGAAGTATACATCTCTTCCCTGCACCCTTCATCCCCATTCTACTGGCGCCTGATAATTCCGTCTTCCCTCCTTTTCAAATGTCCTTAGCAAAGAGAGGTACCTGGTCATTACGAGTGCCTTCTAACCCTGAAAAATGCAAGATCTGCTGTTTCCTTTTTCCTTTGCAAAACGTTTCAATTCCAAACCAGCTCTGTGGAGGAACAGGCTTTCACAGTGAATGTCATAGTTTGATTCACCCTTTACTGTTCCAGCTGCAGTTCATGTTAAGCTTTCCATAGGGAAGTTGCAGCTAGGTACAGAAAGCATGGCCAGAATGAACAGAAAAAGACAATATACTAGAATTTAACTACATAAGCAAAACCACAGCAAATTACTGCAAAATCAGATAGTAGTGAAATCCATCTAGAACAATCTCCAGGAAGAAAACCTATTGAAGTTTAGTGAAAAGAAAAAAATCTGGGCCATCATGACCTCAGGATAGTGCATTATTTCCAAATAACTTTGAATTTATTATCTCCGCCAGCTGATGAAGAAAACAATGTGTTCATCACAGGCTCCACCCAACACATCGCTTTTCATCTGTATGAACATTAAGACATATTCAGCAACACATTTGTCAATGTATTTTCTGATGTATGTTATTTTCCCTCTCAGAAAAAGGCCATAAAAACAAATCAGAGGCATACAATCCAAAACTAATAAGCTGCCCAGGTTCTGTGACATCTCAATTTATGTCTTAGGCTGAAATCCCAAAACACAGACTCTGTGTGAGAGTACACAAACAAATGAAATATTCCTCCAAAGAGTATCTGTCTTTGCAGAATTGCATAAAATGCTGTCTTCATAGGCAGAAGAGAAGGTGTAACACTGTTTCTGAGTCATTCAGTCAGCATGAACTCATTGAGATTTCTGTAACTTGCAGTGTTCACCTCCTGCTCCCGCCCGGGAGCTGCTGTGCAGGACAGGAGGCAGGGCTTCCCCGCAACGGCACAGAGGTGAACTTAAAGTGACTACAGCAACTATCCTGCAGAACGAATGCATACAAATTCGCACGGAGTACAAGTTTAATTCACAACAAGCCTTCAACAAACTCCTGGATTTTAGGTATCAGGATCCGTGGTATTAGTTCTAATGAAAACTAGCTTATCTGTAGGAGAAGCTAACCACTTTGGCCTTGAGTTCTTTTTTCCTGGTCACATGAGTTAAATGGTAGAGCAATGGGGTTGCACAGATACATAAGGTGTAGTTGATACAAGGCAAAGGTTAAACCGCTTACAAAAGGCATCTTCTTATCTAAAATGCGGCTTTAACTTAATTCTCTATTTTTCATAGCTTATAATATGGCCAAACTGGTCTGAAATTTTGTATGAAATGTTTAATACTGGGAGCAGCTTTATTACCACAATTTGAAAAGAATCCATTCAGCTGTATGAAGATAGAGAAATGTAATTTTAAAAAAACTGTTTATCAGACACTGGCACTTTTCCTGCTTGTGTAATTCAAAAAGGATCTCAGTAAAGAAAATTTAATTTGGCAATCCATTAACATAGATTTGATGCTCTCTCTGTTCATCTCTTGATGTCTCACCCCTTTCAGAAAAATGAAAATAACTCATGGTAAAAGAGTGGCTGCTCCCTCTCATTTGTCCAGCATATTGGCAATTACTAAAAACCTGGAAAAGCTACTGAAGCTGTGCTGACTCATGGTGGCAGAGAAGTTAACTCCACCATGAAGATGAAGCAGGGAGTGAAGACAAAATAGGAAAGCCAGAGAACAGGCAAAGGTTGGGGAGAAGGCTCAGGCTGAGCTGGCATGCTAAGTAGCACCAACTCTTCAGAGAAAGAATTTGTCTGTTCTCTGAAGCTTTACATGCTGCCTTTGAACCAGGTGAAGATGTACACCTAATTTCATGCCATCTAAGTTTAGGAACCTAACAGTCATTTCAATGGAGAGTGCCTGTCACAGGCATCCTCTACTGTCAACAGAGGAAGAGCGTGGTTCCAAGAGGCAAACTGGCTTACTGAAGGTCTGGATTGTCTTCTGAAGCTGCCAATCCTGCTCCATCAAGTACAGAGAGCCCCCAAGGCAGTGATGGAAAAGCTATCACAGCACACCAGGACTGGCGCGTGACACTCCTGTCAGCAGAACAGCTCCCCCGACTGTCACACTTCCCAGTGCAGTCTGCAGTTTGCCCCTGGCTCCTCAACCCTACAGGTGACATTTAAGAGCCAGAAACAAGCTCAAGGAGAGAATGGGAGATGGTGACGGTGACAGGATTAATGGAGGAATTAACCCTTTCCCTCCCCACAAACCTGACCCAAGGGGGAGAATTATCACAGGGTGTGCCTTGATGCAGGTAGGTATTTCTGACTCACAACATGAAAGATGTTCATAGTTGTTAGCCAGGGGCAACTGTGCTCCTAATGTAGGCACTATAGATAGGTGCATTAATACTAGTGGGATTACTTTAAGCCTGGAGTCATTCACAGACTAAGTACTAGGCAATGTTGGCATCTTAATGCGTGGAAAATTTCAGGTTTCACCTCATTTTAAGTTCTTCTATGCTCACAGCAGTGAATAATAAGGGAAAAGTCAAAGCACATTATTCCAAGGGGTAAGGATCCTGCCTCAGAAAGGTAAAGCAGTTCTCAGAGCTGTCTGCTTGCATTTGAGGGACTGTAATCTGTACTCCTCTTTTAACGAGCAGCACACTTCTCTTCAGGCTCTAACTTATTCTTGCACGACAAAGAGCCGTGATTTTACACTTCCCCGCCAACATCTCTGACCATATATTTCTTGGTGAAGGAAGACTGCCAGCGTGACGCTTTTGCTGTAATGCCATCTTACCTTTGCTCTGCCCAGATAAGAGCGTATGCCCTTTCTCTACAGCACGCAAGAAAGACGGGAAGAGTAAGGAAAGAGAAAAAGACATTTTATGTGATATATAAGACTGCCCAGAGTCACACATCTAAAACCACTCTGCATATTGTACCTTCACATAACATCTTGCCCATGTCATAAGTTACAGTAAAAACAATTCCCCTGGTGAAGGTACTACACCAAGCTGCTTAGTCCCTATATCATAAGGGTTATGGAAGCCTGTGTTTGAAGGGTTAGTATTGTGGAACAAAGTGACAGCAAGTTGGGAAATAAATGAGCACAATACTCTCTTCTAACCTCCTGGCACTGTGCCTTTTAACAGAGAAGAAAAAAGCAAAACGGCAAAATGTCAGCTCCAAAACATTTTTCATGTTATAAAATATAGTGTCCCCACTGAAACACTTGATAAGAAACACACTGAGGGGGCTGATACTTCACTAAAACCCATCGAGTTATTGCAAAAAGGTCATGTGAACACACGTCTAATGCAGTAAGAAAAAAAAAACAACCCCAAGGACCGAAAATTTGTATCTATGTCCTACAAATGTCACGTTAGCCCTTCAGACAAAAGTCTCTGCAGCTCATGCTGCGCTATTAAGTTCAAGGATGCAAACCAGCTTTCACGAACGGCAAAAGAAACTAAGAGGATTTGGGTATTTCAGCACACCTCACTAGTTTACATGGAAGCTGACCACTCCGCTTCTATTAGTCCCTCAGAACAATCACTCTTTTCCCAGCAGAGCTTACTCATTTGCAAGATAAAAGGAAGACATTTCTGCACATGCCCATAATACTCTTCACCACTGGGGGCAGCTTTACATAAGACTGCATTCGCCGAAACCAAAGCAACAGTCGGACGGAGCTTTCAGAATGACAGTCTGCAGAAGTGAGCAGAGCTTGTTCCTTCTACGGGCTTATTCTCCCTACGATGCTACACAGCAGCTTCCCAGCCGGATCGGGTGCTAAGTAAGGGAACTGCTGTGCTATGGAATACAGATGTGCGAATTCAGATAGCTAAATGGTGCTTGGAGGAATCTAACATGCTTTCCTATAAAGAGAAATTTTAAAAGCCAGGTTCCTAACTATAAAGATGCAAAAACGTAATATCCATGAAGATCCTATTACCTAGGAAGAATTTGACATTTTGCTGCGAATGCTGTGTTGGGATTGATTTATTCTTGGAGTGTTCTGCATGGCTGGCAAAGAATAATGTTCCAAAATCGGTCCATCTCCCAAGGGGTCCAATTTTTCTTCCTGGGTGTCAGCGAGCCCTGACTCACTACAGTGCAGCTGACAGGGGCTGCCATGCTTGTGGCACACTAAGCAAAAAGCAAAAGACCTAAGGACGACCTTTGAACAACACAAAGGATGGGTATGTTTTTCATGTTATTTTTTTAATGTATAGTTCATAGCCACTGCATAGCCTGTGCTTTAATTGCTCCATAGACTTACCTTGATGTGATTCGTTATTATAGTTAAATTGCTTAGGTATTACACCTTTAAACCAACTGTTTTTCAGTATTTATATAAAGGCATTCTTTAAAAAAAAATCTGAGTAAAGAAAACAATGTGAAAAGTAGTTGAGTCGAGCTAGGGATTTGTAAATGATTGTTGAGATAAAAGATTTTAGCATGATTGAAAGAAATGACTGATGTGTGGGGGGATAACTTTTCTAAGTTGTTTTTATTTCCAGGTTTCAATGTAATTAGGCTACTGAGCGGATCAGCTGTAGCTCTGGTAATAGCCCCTACTGTATTACTGACAATGCTTTCTTCTGCTGAACGAGGATGCCCTAAGGGCTGTAGGTGTGAAGGAAAAATGGTATATTGTGAATCTCAGAAATTGCAGGAGATTCCCTCAAGTATATCTGCTGGTTGTTTAGGTTTGTCCCTTCGATATAACAGCCTCCAAAAACTAAAATACAATCAATTTAAAGGTCTTAATCAACTCACCTGGCTCTATTTAGACCATAACCACATCAGCAATATTGACGAAAATGCTTTCAATGGAATACGCAGACTAAAAGAGTTGATCTTGAGTTCCAACAGAATCTCCTATTTTCTTAATAATACCTTCAGACCTGTGACAAATCTCCGGAATTTGGATCTGTCATACAATCAGCTGCAGTCTCTGGGATCTGAACAGTTCAGGGGCTTAAGGAAGCTGCTGAGTTTACATTTGCGGTCCAATTCCCTAAGAACCATCCCTGTTCGAATATTTCAAGATTGTAGGAACCTTGAACTGTTGGACCTGGGTTATAATCGCATCCGAAGTTTAGCAAGGAATGTCTTTGCAGGCATGATCAGACTGAAAGAGCTTCATCTGGAGCACAATCAATTTTCTAAGCTCAACCTGGCACTTTTTCCAAGGCTAGTCAGCCTTCAAAACCTTTATTTACAGTGGAATAAAATCAGTGTGATAGGACAAACTATGTCCTGGACCTGGAGCTCATTACAAAGACTTGATTTATCTGGCAATGAAATAGAAGCTTTCAGTGGACCTAGTGTTTTTCAGTGTGTGCCCAATTTACAGCGCCTCAACCTGGATTCAAACAAGCTCACATTTATTGGTCAAGAAATTTTGGATTCTTGGATATCCCTCAATGACATCAGCCTTGCTGGGAATATATGGGAATGCAGCAGAAACATTTGCTCTCTGGTAAACTGGCTTAAAAGTTTTAAAGGGCTGAGGGAAAATACAATTATTTGTGCCAGCCCCAAAGAGCTGCAAGGGGTGAATGTGATTGATGCAGTGAAAAACTACAGCATCTGTGGCAAAAGTACCACGGAAAGATTTGAATTAGCACGAGCTCTCCCAAAGCCAACGTTTAAACCAAAACTCATCAGGCCTAAACATGACAGCAAGCCCCCTCTGCCCCCAACTATTGGAGCCACTGAATCGAGCTCCGAACCCGAGCACGACACAGAACACATCTCCTTCCATAAAATCATAGCAGGCAGCGTGGCCCTTTTCTTGTCTGTGCTTGTGATCCTGCTGGTAATCTATGTGTCATGGAAGCGTTACCCAGCCAGTATGAAGCAGCTGCAGCAGCGCTCTCTCATGCGAAGGCACAGGAAAAAGAAAAGACAGTCGCTGAAGCAAATGACTCCAAGCACACAGGAATTTTATGTAGATTACAAACCTACCAACACTGAAACCAGTGAGATGCTGCTGAATGGAACAGGACCCTGCACGTATAACAAATCAGGCTCCAGGGAATGTGAGGTATGAACCATTGTGATAAAAGAGCTTTTAAAAGCTGGGAAATAGTGGTGCTTTATTGAACTCTAGGGACTATAAAGGGAACGTTTTTCTCACTTTTCTGGCACAGCTCTTCCATGTCACTTTTTTGTACATTCATAATACTGGTCATTTTACTCTCATACATAATCAACTCATTGAAATTTAAATACCGCAATCAATGTGAAGCCTGAGCTCTGGTTTAATACAATACCTATTGTACAAACCCTCTACTGATTTCATTAAAGTCTCTCTTGTTTTTAAATAGAAAACTTCTTTCATAAGTAATCCACTGCACCTGCAGTGACTGTGCCTCTGTTTAGGGAGAAAAATGACAACAATGANAGGCTTAATAAAAATTTAAGAATAAAAATGTACAATGGGATTTACTGTACTGCATTATAATACAGTGTTTCTAGGGCTGATAACTATTAATTGAAACCTGTTTATGTGACTTCATACAAAAGCTGCCAGTGTTTATCCCTTACATCCAGTTGCCTTTCAGAAAGTAGTCAAAAGGCATTCATTAAATGAGGAGCAGAAATTCCTTATTGATGCAATTAGAGGAACTCAAACGTGCAGCAGCAAAAGCAAGACCACTTCCTGCACACATTTGTTTCAGTGCTCATTAGAAATTCTCTTTTCAAGACTGTCAGACATTAATGTAGCTGAGGAAACCATTAAATCTGTCATTTTCTTCTATTTCTTCTTATTTGCTAGTCTGAGCTCGTTAGGGTTTTGTGATGTGTTTTGCACACTGTCCCTCTAATAACTAAATAAAGCTTCATTACTTACAAAGCCAAACACTGCACGTTTTAGAAATACTACAAGTGCAGAGAGCTTCCAGAGAAAACTGGTTATTCACTGATGTGGGAAGGGTGCATCCAAAAACCCTTAAAGAAATCAGTGACAAATTATTTTTCTCTCTTAGTAAAACCCTAATAACATTACAAGAATTCACAGATACTCATTTTTAATGTGTAGTCATTCTTCAGTTGTTCGGAACAAAATAGAGATTTGTAACCCAGCTGCTCCCTGCCCTCCCTCTCCCAAAGCCACGTATTTTTGTTGGTTGCAGAAGAATATGACATCCCCCATATTTCCAAACAAATCATACCTCCAATTTTGATTAACAGGAAAAGGGGGATGTGGTGTGGTGGTGGTTCATTCTTGAGACAATACAGCAGTGCCTATATAGAAGCAAGTCAGTAATTTAATTATCTCTATTTTATTACTTGATCTGGCTTAGTAAACTGCACGTCTTCAATCACTTGGGAGGGAATGTTTCTACAAAGCAGTTTCACTGCAGCAGATTAGCAAAAGCAAAACCTCATCAGAATGTTCTCCTGAATTTTTACTGGAAAAAACCTAATCACAGCCAATCACCTTGAAATATGCTAGATACAATGAAAATAAAGATAGAAAGCATTTCTTAAAAAGAACTAATACACTTGAAGGGGTTTTGTTTTGCTTTGTTTTTTTCAAATAATGAAACCATTCTCATTTTCAAGGACTGTAGTGAGAAAATATCCGAGAGTAGCTGCCTGAGACTATACTGAAACCTGCAACACTGAGACCCTGTTTTACTGGGTACAAAGAGGATCCCACACAATTAATAACGCGAGTGCTTGAGACGCTTTAGCAGCACTGACCAGACTGTGATTTTTAACCTGAGCTGTACCTTGAAAGTTGCTATGAAAAAGTCAATAGACATTGAATTATCTTAGCTATTATGGCACTCACAGGTCTTGGTTAGCTCTGTACTGAAGGATTTACAGTTTGCTGTAAACTTCACATTAAGAACCATCTCTGTGCTTCTACAGGCTTTAATGTCTGCAGTGGTGACTAATATTAGGCACAGCCAAAACAAGAAAGATTTGGTGCAAAACATACATATACTCACACACGCATATGCACACACACATGTGTATATGTATGTATAGATACATATATATATGAAAGAAAATTTTCCTATTATTTTTGGGAGTGCCAACTACAATCAGAAAATAATTTCATACTATTAATTTAGAATTTTTGCTACATGAAAATATTCAATACATCTTCTAAAACTTCTTAATAGACTGCGATTGTGAATGAGTCGTGTATAACCGAGTTCGACTTCATATGCTTCCTTTTATGTTTCTTTAATGTCTTGTTCTAACCATAACAATACTTAGAAAGAACCAATCCATAGCCTTCTACAGAAAGCAATACCTGTATAATTATCACTAACTCCCTTTGAAAAATATTTAATTATGGGCGTGAAAAAGAAAGAAAATAAGGCTAGTATGTCATTAATCATAGATAGATAACAAAAATAATAATGAAATGTTTACATTCAAGCACAGACACGCTCAGATCAACTAATTAATTTATTGCCTGAAAAACTACATTCACTTTTCATGAGTTGCCAAACATACACCAAACACAGATGAATGTGTAATTGCTGCTATAGTCATTGGTAATGAAACCACTACCTGATTACACAAAATAAGATGCCCAGTGTAACTCTTTGAACCTTCTTGCCCAGCTGAGGCCTGCGAGCTGAGTTGTTAAATCCCACTCTAGTGGCTACGGCTTCGAAAACATTTGAAGCCAGCTGCATAGCATGTTAAAAAAAACATCAAAAACCCCAGGCTTTCATCTGTGCAAAGTCTACATGAACTAGGCTAAACTTAGTCCCACCACTGTCAAATTAAACACTATAGAAGTGACTTGGTTTGGGTGGCTCGGCCACCAGAGTCACAGATTCTAATCATCTCATAGGAAATGAAATGGGCTTTAGCTGAGCAACTTTTGGTGTCTGTGAAAGGCTGCTCCTTTCCTGAATACAAATGAAGTGTTAAAGCTAAAAGATTCCAGAGAAGAAAATTCTCCTTTGCTTCTCCCCAGTTTGGGCAGCAGGTATCTACAATTCTGATCCCATTTTGTCTTGGGTTTTGGGTGTTTTGGTGCCAGTCTCTCACGAGACTGTTACAGCTTTGCTGGGGTGATGCTGAGGAATCCTCAGAGGATGCACAACAGCTATGATGGCTCTTACAAACCCCTAAACCTTCATACAAGTATTTTAGGCACCAACTTGAGGAAGGAGATGTGACTGAGTGCCTCTCATGACCTGTCTATCCCTTAATGGATCTGATGCTGCCTACATATTCCAAGCATAGGTGAGCAACAATGCATTTGGGGTTTGTTTGGTTGTGGGGTTTTTTTGGTTTTTTTTTTAATCAACTTCTATTCCTTTTCCTGAGCCATATACGGCGTTCTGGGCCTATCACTTTAAGACCAGGGCTTTTCAAGTCACAAAGTGCAGGACTCTTCCACGCACATTTTCAATTTCATTGGTTTTACAGTCTTTTTTGCAGTCTACACTTATTTAAACAATGTTGAGACAAATGTTAGGTGGGATCACCAAACAAGACTGTTTCATTTCATTGTACCACCCCAAAGATCTTAAAAGATGTCAAGACTTCCTCTGCTAGCCACTGTACAAAACCCACCAGCAATCTCTTACATTAAATGTTTACAAGGGATGTTGAGAAGAGAGATAGAAGATGGCAAATAAACACAACAGATTTGAGGTAATTTGGCTTGCGACTGCACACCAGTTGAGTACTGGGAATATAATCCAGTCTCCTCACAGCAAGGCATCCTCTTAGCCAGTGGACTACTTGGCCTCTCAACTTAATGACCTCGCTCCTGGAATATTCAAGTGGTATTTCAGAATAATAAACCTCACAGAACGCACATCTTTGAAAAAAAAAAAAATAACTAATGTACTAAGCAAATTCAAGGAGACTGGTAATGTTCATTCACTGTGTTGAGATTACCTCCAGCAATTGCAGAGTAAGAGAATAATAATGAGAACAAGTGGCTTGAGTATAATGAATGCAAGCTTCTCTACTGGCTGGTAGGTTGTCATTACTCACTATCTGCACTTACACAGTCATCACAGCTAAAGATTTGGCAATGCTCATTTTTTTTATTATTATGAAATAGTGAACCTTGATATAAAATTCAATTGCAAAATGAACATAAGTGTACAATATTCCTGTAAACACAATTAGAAATTTTCAGTTCGCTGCAAGCTAATGGTCTTTGCTGTCAGCCACAACTCTAGATAAATATTCTCTTGGATGCATTTCTGTGGAACAATAGTGACATCCAGCGGGTAGTTAGCTTAATCACAGGTATCTATTCTCTATATCAACTCACAAACAGATGTGTTTGCCGTTTTACTTTGTATTCCTCTGTATGACACAGTGGTAGCATCAAATCCACCATAGTAAGTATTTAACTGTATTTCAACTGCATCTCTGTGTACAGGAGTCATAAACTGAATGTAGGAATGGGTGGAGAAAGTCAGAGTAGATGCATGCTAGCAAGAAAAGGTCTATCCGCTGTATAAGTCACTGCTGTGAGTAAAAGGCATGAAGCACATAATAAGTAAACAAGGACAGGAGCTGTAAGCAATTTGTGGCCACTGATTTAGAAATTATTACCTATAAAACACCACTAAGTGACTTTTTAAGAGACTATAAACTCAGACTAAAAGAAACTCATTCAACTTCCTAACATCAAAAGATTTTTTTAAAAATAAAACCAAACATTTTGAGTTTATTTTTACATTAATGAGAGAAAGGTATTATTAGACATCAAAAGGAAGGGCACTCACCACCTGGGAACAAGTTGAAGTAACAGCTTCAGCTCGAAAACACACAATGTAAAAAAGAGACAAGAAGCAAATGATGAAAGATCAAATTCACAAGCAATAATAAAGCCAAACAAGAGGAAACTCACCAGTGACATATGAATATGCAGCATATTCGCTTGGGCAGAGGTTACTAGCAGCAATTTTAAACCACAGTGAATGACATAAGCCAAGGAAATCAGGATTGTAGCTCTGTTGATAACAGACAGATTTCATTTCCCTTAATAAGATGCACAAGAACTCATTTCACTGCACGCTGAATGAACGGCAGTCACATTTCTAACTTTTTATGTACTTACATGCGTTTGGAGGTCACCTATCAGCCCATGATATATAGCCTACCTAGGCTGTCTAGAATGGGTGTCATCACAGTGGTACAGCACAGGAATTTGATGTGATCCTCAGGGTCACAGTCAAGCTATTTCTTGGCGTAACGGTGAATGGAACACAGTAGGGCGCAAAAGAAGTAAAAAGCGATTGTGTTCAACAGCTATGAACAGATCACCAAGGAGGTCGTAAAGTGATAAAAAGGAGTTTATTCAAGACACTCTGGGATGGCCAGCTGTGAGTTGATGGCCAACATTTTACCTACTAGAGAAATTGCAAATCTCATTTAGGAGGAGCACAAACATCGTAAAAGCAATAATGAAAAAAGATTTGCAAGTAGTAGGCAGTATCTTTTATTTGACCAACCCATCATAGAAATCCCACCTCCCTACAGTTCTCATCTTGCTGATATTGTTGGACTATCACGACCACAGCGTTAGCATTCTAATGTAAGAACAAGCATTGCTAACTGAGAAGGGACAAAAGGCCAGTTAATCCCTATTTATTAACTGTTTCTTTCTAAATAGCTTAATGAAACTTACTTAAGCTATTACAGGAAATATTTTATATTCATGTGAAAAAATCACTAGTTTCAGATTCTTCATTACCAAAATCAACAAAACTCTGACAAAACAAAATATTTCATTCTTTACCTACATATTCTTACTGTTTCTCATAAACTCTTTCACTTGCCAAGAAGGCATCGAATGACTGGAGATGTGATCTTGGAAGAGAGTTCTCTCCAAAGACCCCTCAAATGGGGCTTCTTAACCCCTAAATCCATTCACCTACTACGTTCCCAGGTGACTATGCGTCACAGCTTACACTCTTGACTGAATGTCAAATTTCTATTACTTCAACCTTAGCAGTAGCACTGAGATCATGTAGGACTTCACAATTACAGTTCAACCTTGCAAGTTCTCAAAGTGTTTTGTGGCAGCACAGACAGAGTCTATTAGCACATCATATGAAAATAAAACTTCCTAATTACTCATCTACTTACACTCCAAACAAGGACATAAATGCATTACAAGGTTTATTGCTTCACTACACCATTGAGAAAATAATCTGCCCAGTTCCGTGTGCAAATCCTCCTCTTCTTCAAACTAACAGAACGTTTAAATAGCCAGGTCTCTCAGGAGCCTAATTGCTTAATGCTGAAAGAAAAAAAACCACTAAACACCTCGATATCGGCAGCAACCTGCAGAAGTTGTCATCATGAAGCCTGCCTTTCTTAATTATTTTCACTTGAAATGTAGCAGCACCTCCTGTGCTTGTTATGTATTATACCTGCACTATAGCCCATCGTGTGATGTACTCACTGTATGAAAACTTTGCATTTTTATGGGCACTTCTGCCCATGTGCATAATTGTACTGAGATGAGAAACAGAAGAGACTCAGGGAAAGGCCTGCATATGGCCTTTGAGATAACCAGTGCTAGTAAAAAAGGTAGGGAGGATCACTCATCTTTTCCAGAAGTTAAACAACTGGCTTTAAAAGAGATAAAAATCATATTCTAAAGCAAAACTGAAATGTTAAATAAATGTTTGTGCACTTCTTAAAAGTATTTTGAGCATCTATTTTTTTAAAAATTGCTACTGCCTGGTCTTGAGCATCTTTAAATATAAAATAAAAACCTTCTCTAACTTTTATTTCACACCTAACTTAACGAGAGGGAGAAAACACCTTCTTATAATGCAAGACACCTCTTTAAGAAGCTGTGGGACTGAGCTGATAGGGAAATAATCAAAATACATTTCATCTTATTATTGTGTTGTTTCTTGTGTGATTATTTTCAGCATTTGTAGGAATGCTATGGTACTGCTAAGTGGTAACACGTACATATACTCTAGCTGAGAACATTCTCCTGGCGTTTATTTTGCACTTCAGTACAAATCACGGGTTGTGCTGTTGGGTCTTCCCTCTGCCCTTTACGGTCAGGAACAACTTACTGCATGTTTGAATACCAGTTCTTTAACTAGCGCCTACAATAACTGGTGCTGTAGAACTCATAGCTCTGATTTTAAATCAGGCACTTAGATTTTCCAGTTCCTTAAAGGCTGCAAAACTCGCAAATCAACTTCAAAATAACGTAATGAGCTAACTTTCCCCTTCCTGGCTCAGCTGTAACTCAGGGGAGAAAACATGCACAAGATGTTCAAAGGTACAAAACAAGAGCTCCAATGGATGCTGGGCATCCTAATTGCCTTTGTAACTCTTCCCTTCATTGCCCTCAAGATTAAAGTAACTGTAGATGAAGGAAACATGAAGATTGAACATGTGTTTTGCTAGAGTGCAGATAATAAGCAATAATAAAACATTAGTCATACAATCTCTGAGCCACTGAAAATACAACCGTCAAACAGATTCCTTATTCTAAATTACAGACTTATGCTGTATAGTCTAGCATACACATTGGTTCTTGCTTGCTTTTCTTTTTTTAAACACATGATGCAGAAGCATCTATTTGGCTTGTGGCAAGCTGTGCAAAAGCCGCCGATGACAAAAGTACAAAAAAAAGGTAATACAGTTTACGAAAAGCAAACTGGAGTCAAACAGAAAGAAACTTTAGACCTCATCTTAATTAGTGTTTTGTTACTAATATTTCAGTTTCCTATAGATTATCCTGTTTATGCTAAAACAGACTACAGAAAAGATTTTTTCAAAGCTGCAAATGGGAATTTAAACACCCAGATTCCACCCATTTCTTGCAATAGCTGAGCACTTAACCTTTGTGAGGGAACTCCTCTCCCCTTCTCCCCAGAATTTGAATTTGAACAAGGCTGACCGCAGGGTGTACAAAGCGCTCTGACCAGCTTCGTGAAGCTACTCCGAAAAATTACCTTCCCAGAGACTGCAGCAAGTTTTCCTGCAAGTGCAAGGAAGCAGTTGTACCTCAATGATGTGCAGATGGTGTCAGATGTATCTCACTAACATTAGGTGGGATGCATATTGAAAAAGGGTATATATTGGGAAATAGCTTTCTGACCTAGGGACTGCCACTAATTCCTGGCACACAGTTAAAATTAAGTGACCTCCGAGAAACAATTACCTATGGTTCAGTTCAAAGAACAGCCACGGACTCTGGAGTCTGTTTTTTAACCAAATGAGTTTATTCTCCACATTCCTCACCAATAGCAATCATAGTAATCTTATTAAAAAATATTTAGTCAAAGTCTGAGAAAGGGATCATCTTTTCCTCTTCAAAAAAGAATCTCAATTAATTATTCCAGCACATCAGAGTTTTGTTAGCAGTGCATTATTACTCGTACTATAAACACTTTCACATCACAGTATTAGCCTTCCAGCCATCCGTAACTGAGTCATACCCTCCGAACAGTGCAGGCTTCGTTCTGCATTGCTTCAGACCAGCCGGCTTCTCCTCAGTCACACTGTACTACCCAGAACACGCACGCGTTGCACACAATAGCAACTTCCAGTTCAAAACTGAATTGCATGTGAGGTTACACCCGTGACTCACTGTGTAATGTACTTACTATCCACCCCACAACAAAGGATCACAACAGACAGGGACAGAAACCCTTCAGCGGGAACTTTTCCTAAGGCTAACTGTACCTATCACAGTCTCTGTACTTTTAGGCCTAAATATTTAGTTTTCCCAACTTTCATTTATCCTTAACAGCTTCCAGGCTACACTACTGATACAAAATGTGGGGCTGCAGCAAAACCTAGCAGTATTATTACCTGAGCTCAGAAGCTCCAACTACTAGCTAGTAACTTGTCCTTCATTAAGGAACAGATGTACTTCAAACATACACAACGCTGGGCAGCATTTTTCTATTCATCCCTCGTCACGTTGGCATCACAAAAATAATTTTTCACTTTTCTTAGTGAATAAGTTACAATCACAGAGAATACAGGGGAAAAAATTCCAACATTCCAAATCAGAATCCTGTATATTGAATCTTCATACCTTCGACATTTTGCATAAAAAAGATTCCTATTTTTAAAACACCTATGTGCAGTCTGCACGTAATTGCCAGTAACCTGTTCTTTTCACTGAGAGCTTGAACTTCATCCAGTGTTTATTTTACAGCCGAAGGAAACCCACAGTACACAGCTATGCCATCTCAACATTCTCGTACTTTTTTATTAATTTTCACATGTGACAAACCTAGAAATATTTCATTAATTTTCACATGTGACAAACCTTGAAATATTTCACAGTGAGAAGTCACTGGCTATGAGGCTGAGCAGAAGGCAGTAACACTGTAGGGGAAAAAGTGACTGTGAGTAGTGAGCAGTTGCCCTTTAGCAGTATTCATGAAGGTTTGTCTTTATGAAAGCTTGATAAAGCACAGTAAGTTACACAATTCTGCCCAATTCCTTGCTATCCAAAGGATACAGGTTTGTCTGTAGTCATAGCACACAATGGTAAGTTCTGACATGTAAGAAGTATCTTCTAGCAGTATAAAATAGTTTGAAATTGTAAGAAAATAGATTGCATTCTCAAATCTGAAAGCATGCTGTATTTGGACTGTAACAGTATCCTAAATTAAAAATGCCTATATATCAGTAATAATCACTGAACCATCAAATCGTCTAGGTTGAAAGGGACCTTCAAGATCATCGAGTTCAACCATCAGCCTAACACTGCCAAACCCACCACTAAACCATGGCCCTCAGCACCACCTCTACCGATAATAATAAAACGCATTTCTCCAAAGCCACAGAACTACTGCCACGTATGCTTTGGCTTCGTGTATAAACTGACATAGCAAATTCTAAATTTAAAGCCAATTTCTTTTAAAGCCTCATCACACTAATTACATCCATCAAGTGTGTAAAATACATTTTGTCAGCTAAGAACAGAGGACTTCAATTAAACATAAACCCTTATTCAGCACTCTAAGCTGTTAATGGCTCAAACTCATTAATGAGATGATGAAAAGAAAATGCTCCTCCATACAGACTCCGTAGTGAGAATTTATTACAAGCACTCATCATTTCCACCTAGTTCGCGTACTTAAGACAGAGTCCCATATTTATGTCGACACTCCAACAGAAAAAGATCTCAAAATAATCTTGTTTGTTTGTGAATGTGCATGTCTACATATTTGGGGCTTGACAGGCATTTCCAAGAGAGATGGGCTTCTTGCCTAACCGAGCGGGCTCCCAGCATAGCCAGGGTGACACACTAACTAGCGGTGATCTGCCGTTGACTCAAGCTTCAAGACCCCCTCTGCGGAGAGCTTGCTGTAGCTATTTGACATCTTTTTTGCACAGTCCCAGCAGCTCATTTGAAAGAGTACTGTAGATTCCCAAACCCTTCCTCAGCCGTCCAACAGCACGGCTATCCAAAACTGATCCCAAAGTTCACCTGGCCGGTACCTACCAACATTCTGCCTCAGAATCAAAATAGAAGAGTCTGTCTTTTAAGCTGTATGGATGATAAGGCCTTAAGTAAGGGAGAAGAAACTGCCAAAATAGTATTTTAGGCTAACTGTCCAGCATTTTAATTTTTCATTTAATTTTCAATATGAACACTAATGGCAGATTGCACAGCATGCCTAGGCTTATATATTTTTATAATGATTTTGGATAGATCCCTCTATCTGAATTAATTCAGAAGGGCAACAGAAATAAACAGAAAGGTTTACAGAGCTATGGGTGAACTACTACAGCAGGATGGGGGGAGAGGTGAGAGTCAGGAACATATCCCCGTTCTCCAAAACTTGCCAATTTCATTTCAGTTTAGCAACATCAGGATTCATGAATTTTCATCCTTGTTGCAGATTGCAGGATTTTCTGTATGCACTTATAATCTTAAGAAAGGTTATTATGGGGATTTCACAATTGCAAGATTCCCCTAGATCAGCCTTACTTCTCAGAAAGGAAAAGAATCATTATTTGGAATTTTTTTTTAGATTTCTCTCTCCCACTCCACTCCCTTTCCTTCCTCCAGTCTAGGCTCTTCTTCTCTTTTCATCATCTATTTCCCAGAAATAAAAAGAGAATCCAAGGGCTACATATAAGTGTGCCAGATGTCCTTGAATTTCTACCGAGTCTACCAAGTTCTGCCCCTGCAAAGGCTTGTTTACAAACAAGCTCAGCTCCAACAGCAAGCAAGATTTCAGCAACAAAGAAACATCAGAGACATTTTCACAATAGTTTTAAATTATTTCCCCCAGCAGAGGAGACTCCTTGATCACATAACAAGTAAAATGAGGTATAGTGAAGTGATTCATGCTCAAATACGAGGGAAGAAAAAAAAAAAAAGGTAGTTCTGAACACTTGTACCTTCTGCAGGACCCCTAGGCCTATCAATTTTAAGTGAAAATTAACATAATCTTCAAAAATTGTTATGCATGAGAAAACAAAAGTTATCTCAAATTATCGGCCTTGTCATAACAGCATGCAGTTACAAAGAATAGATATTTTTTTTCGTATCAATGCTTTATTGGGGCACTATATGGATACGACAGACAGGACACATCCCTGCACTGCGAAAAGGAAGCAGATTTGCCAAAGGTTAATTCCACACTAGCTTAATTATTAATCTCTCCCAAATGCATTTTTTTAATGTACTTTAAAAAACTTTTGCAAATAGAAGCCCTCTGTTTATCGATAGGATAGTTTTGGAGGAGGACAGCTATGCTGCAGTGTACAGACAACATTTCTTCAGCTGATCTGGTTAATTAAAATGCATGGTTATAACAGACGCTCTCAGAACTGCAGCTGAATAACCCATGATCCCTTTTTTCTCAGTACCACAGAACACTTTGCATCTATTTAATAGGGCTGTTTCAGGATTTAATCAAATATTTCCAATCTACACTCTGGAACAAGGAGTCTTTCCCTTTTTAAAAGCTTGCAAATAAAACACTCATTTTCATACCGATCCCTCCTGACTATCCGTAGCCTGTGCCCTTTACCTGGGCCTTCATTCCATTTAATGCTTGTTTTATACAATTTAATACTTCCACGTCTCCGCATCCCCGACACAAAGAAAAACCAAACAACACTATCCCATGTTATTTCATGCACAGATCTGCAAGTCCAATTTTGCTGAATGAATTCAGAAGAACATATCAACAGCTTTGAAGGGGGAGGGTAACTGGAAGAGCTGCCAACGCTGACAGGAAACCTGTGCCAGGCAGAGGACAGAGCAGGACTGAATGTGGAAATCCACCTGCTATGTAGCATTTGCGAACACACTGCAGTGGTGTCGCATGCTAATGTAAGCAAGAGAAAGGAGAAGGGGATCTACAAAGGAATATTAACTTTGAAGATGTATAGGCATTAAACTGTTCAGAAACCAGCCTAGAATAAAAGAATGCCTCAAAGTCAACCACTCAAAACTAACAGACGGTTGAAAACATAGCCCCTGCTTATTTCTGTGTATACGTTGTAAAAATCTCTGTGATAAATTACAAGGCTCATTTAATCAATAATGGTAAAGCATGCGGTTACCTGAAAATGAAACATCCAGTTGGATTTCAGTTCTGTCTGTATCTGACTGAGTTCCTTCACGTGTTGGGCCAGTGGGTGTGAGAGTACTCCAAAATGATCCTCTAACTCAAAGCTCTACCTCAAGACCGACAGTCAAATACCTTGACTGGGCTGGCCTGTGTATCTTTTCCAAGGAGTACTGGAAATTTTCAGTAAGTTGACAAACTTCTGTATCCTTCAGAGAAAGATTATATATTAGATCTCATCTGCTTTACATTCAGCTATCCAACGAGCCTACCAAAAATGAGTGAAAAGCAGCTGTTTTCTAAGCTGTATTTTCCTTTCTAATGGGCGAATTCAAGCAGAGCTCCATGGTGCAGCCTGCAAAAGGGCCCCTCATTGGCAAAACCATCCTGAATGGCTGCTGAGGGCGGTCTGACTACCTCCACAAAGACCTTTACGTTCTCTTTATGCCACTGAAGGAACACAGATCAGTGACAAATCACTGCACACCCCTCTTCTGCTGGTTTCATTCTATTTAGGAGTTTGTTTAATGGGCAAAACAGTGCACTTCCCAGCATCTTCAGCAGCAGCATTAGCTTTCTCAGGCTAACTGTCTGCTCAGGTGTGTTATTTAAGAAGTGCTGTTTTGCCTGACAGTAGTAATACTGACCATAAGAAGAACAATATATAATAGCAATAGCCTTATGCTTTCCTATTCTATTAACATTTCAGAAATCAAAGCTTGCAGAGCCTGTGGGAAAGTAGCCAGTGACCATTAACCTTCACTTTATTTTAAGCTTTTATAATTTGAAGAGTTTAATTTCAGGTTTGCAGGCTTCAGGCTGCAGAGCTGAGACCGCAGTAAAACACAGCAGAGCAGCAAATGAGTAGCACAAGTTTAAAAAGCTCTTTTCCTGAGACTCCTGGTCATCTCCCCCAGCCCTAATGCAAGATTTATTTCAAGGCATTTAATGTATTTCTCCCTACTTGGAGTAAGTATGGCAAAGTTTTGATTTCAAACAGCTGTGGGAGAGAGATTTTCAAATCTCCACTAGGAATCCTGTAAGATTTCCACTAGCTTTGCACAGCAGATGCTATCTGCTTTTGTAACAAAGAATCACAGAATGTGTTGGGTTGGAAGGGACCTTTTACAGGTCATCCAGTCCAACAAAGAAACGCCTCCTGGTTGGATAGTGACCAGGTCAGTAAGTCCCCAGACCTCCCCGAGAAGTCATGTTGAGTAGGCAACACCTGATTATCTTTCAAACCCTGAATTTCTTGCCAGTGGACTGGATGACTCGGCGCTGGAGGGATGGCCAGCACAGCATACTCATGTCTTCTTTTCTGCCATCCATATGAATCCAGCAGAAAACTCTACCGCTATTAAAGAGCAGGAAATCACTCTTGTACCCTGATTCTCTCCTTTTGATCGACTCAGATTTGTCCACTGAAACTCAAGACAAGTTAAGAGTTTTCCAGAGAATAAGTGTCCCACAAAACTCAAAGAAAGACAGAGCTTATTAATGCACTGGCACGAGGACTCTGTGGGTACGGTTATCATAAAGCCACAAAGGTGTTTCAGAAAGTTCAACCTTCATAACTAATTCATATATCAAAGCATTCCAAAAGGTTAGCTGAATTTTACAGAAAACCGTCATATGCTGCAGTTTGTAAATCAGCAGTACGAAAGTAGGACAGTGGTATCATGCTCACAAGAGGCCTTAGCATTTAACAGCTTCCTCACTAAACAAGCATGACTTGTGACGGCTGCAGCAAATCCACTCTTCTCAGTACCAGCTTTTCAGCACAGCCATTGAGAGAGGGAAGGAGACAGGGAAAGGCAGCCTAATGTGCCACCTTCCCTTCGCAACACAACGTACAGCAGTTGAAGCGTGCCCTTTCCATAGCATCCACACACTTCCGTATGGCAGGGGGACCGGGCTGGAGAAGCTGAAACATTATGTTGTGGAGGGACCAACACAGAAACCACAAATGGCCTCCACTTCACATCGATCTTCACAGACATGCACTATGCTAATGCGATACGCAATGTTATTCCTGTTGAAATTATGATCCCTTATTAAATGTACAGAATCATTTGGTCTAAGACTAAAATTCACGATGACCGTATAAAGTGCAAGGGAAGCCAGCACACTACAGAGAAAGGATTATTTTTTCATAAACAGCCCTTTTTGCGTTCTATTTTTCAATTGCATGCTTGATTAAATAACATTCATTAGCTCCTATTATACACAAAAGCTGCAGAAGAGGGCAAGCGGGCCCATCTGTTTAGTGGAAAGGAAGGTAGTACCACTCTTTGTGTCTCCTAGACATCAGGTTCAGGGGGCTGAGGCCATCTTGACGTGTAGGTGAAAACCAGCTGATAATAGCCTTTATGTCACATCCCAAATCCTCCTCAGGGAGAACAATCTAGAGCCACCATACACTGTAAATAGGGTTGGTTTTTTGTTTCTGAGTTTTAGAGGCTGACGGCTTTCCGTAATGGATTCTGTAAATCTTTTATATCACTGCCTTTCCTGTGTTTAATACTCCAGGTGGGAAGGGCTGGCAGCAGACACAGGCAATGTTCTGACACGCTGCAGCGTCTGCTGGAGAGGACTCAGGCTACTGCCCACAAGCCCCCAATTCCTCCCAAACCAAAAGAGATCACAAAACAGCAAATTATTTCCACTTTTCCAAGCCAAGCCAGTCCCTCAGTGAGCCAAATATCTGCTGTAATGTTTGTCTGCTCACCTTCACATTTGCTTATGTTTTGGGAAGGCAATAGATAAGGACCCAAAGACAAAGATTTCCTCTAAATTATACCCTCAATAAGGACAAAGTAACAGAACTACATCTCTCTTGTTTTATTCCTTTGCTTGGTGTATACAGAAATAAAACTCATCAATCTGGCAAGTAATTAGTCTTTTTACTTGGAGATTTAGTATCAAATATAAAAAACCCCACTTAATTTTCCAGGAATTTCTAACTGAAAATAAACAGCTCATCGAATCAGGTATCAATTAACAAATTAAAGATTATAACATTCCTCCCCAACTGCTTCATAAAAGAATTAATTAGATGTCATTAGAAATAAATATCACTCCTTAAAGTAATCTTAACAACAAAAATATTGAAGCACCTTTCATTAGAGAGTCTTGAAACACTTTGCGAGACATTATTAATGTCATTTATACAGAAAACATGCCTGATCTGGTTCCCTCACGGACTACGGCAGCACCGGGAGCAGATGCCCAGCCTCCCGGTGCTGCCCACCTCTGACCATCAGATCCGTGTGACCACCTATTACACACAACCCAGGGCAACTTTGTTTAATCGAGCCAGAGTAAATTTCCACTTCCTTCTACACCTTAAAAATGCTATTCAAGTAAGTGTTGTACATTGCCAGCACTCGGAAAAGGGCTACTCCTCGCTGCATTGTAAGAACTTTTGCAAACAGCGAGCTCTTTGCGAGATGGGTGGGAAGAGCACACCCACAGCGATGGGTGCCTCACAACCACCAGAGCAACTTCACAGGTTTTTCCCCAAGGCAGGGACACCCTAACTCTCAGATGTGCCAAACAGCTTCAGACATGCAAGGGAGTCTGGCTCCCCTAAACTGTGTCATCCTTAGCTTTCATTCAGGAAACCCTATGCCTTCACCGCAACACACGGTGAAAATTACACCTTCACCTTAGCTGTAGAAGTAGCTAAGTAGCTTAGTAGAAGCCCCTACTACAACAGCAGTGCTGACCACAGTTTTGCTTGTCGAGTTAACGCAATCTCATTCTATACGGTGAAAATTATATATTATTCCTTCTATACCCTTACTCAACTTTTTGAAGTTTATTCATTAATATTATTTTATTGGTTTTTCTTACTCACAAAGAAAAGTGGAAACTGGGTAGGAGACATGAGTCAGATGAAGTGAGAGCGAAGGATTATGCAGCAGCAAGGGAGCACCCACAGATGCTACCATCTGAATTTAGAAAGGTACAGAACTTTTAAAATAAAAATATAACCTTAATCCCACAATAGCACACTTTCAGAAGTGCTGCTTGAAGATCTATAGCCTGTCAAACCATAAAATAAAATTACTCATAGCTCATAATCACCACAGGAGTCACGTAGGCCTGTTGTGGTTTGGCAGGCTTTCCTCCTACACTGACAAACATCGAACAGATGATGGTGGCCTACAGAGCTTTAGGGATACACAAGGCTTGACAGCGGAACAACGCAGCATTGGAAAGTACTGTATATCTTCCAATAAAATAAACAAAAACTCTCACAATGTCCATTCCAGCAATTATGACTACCATAATAAATCCAGAGTTTGAATTTTTTTAGTTTTAGAAGGCTCATTCCACTTTTTGAATTATGGCTATTCTTTCTAAAAAAGCGGCTCGTCATCAGATGTGACCACGTGATTGCTTAGAGATTCAGTTTATTGTAAAATTATTACTGTGAAAGTCTACTCAGATGAATACTTTCTATAAATTGAGAAAATAACTAAAATCAGGTTTTGTATTTAGCATCTAGCAATCTAGTAATAACAAACTTTTTTATTATTAACAACAGCTCAAATAATAACACCAGACAAAACTCAGTTCCATTGCTAATCCCTATATATTGATTTCTACTATTTGTCCTACCCAACATGACTTATCAAGAGCATGCTGATGTTGTGGTTATCATTTCCAAAAGATCCAAGTTTACTATTCAAAAGCAACCCATCTCAATCCTAGTATTTATATTAGTGCCAACAAGTGGCACTGAAACACGCCTGTCTATGATAAACTAACGAAATCCAGCTTAAATAAAGCCAAGCAGTGATCTAACCTGGCAATGACCACATGTCAGTGTTATGTATCACCACTAATACCACATACAGAAATTAAAGATGTGTCATCCAAAAACCTTTCAAAAACTTGAATGAAATAGTCTTTTTTTTTTTAATATAAGACGTATTATAATAAAGTGACACATGCTGAGCACACAGAGGCAGGCTCACCCATGCAGAAAGAACAGGGGATTATCAAGAAGGAACTGGACTACACCAAGGAACGTGCTACCCTACCCCCTGCATGAAGAAACCACATCCTCTGCAGCAGAAGTAGCTCAGGAGAGTTTTCCTACAGTCCTAAATGGGGACCAGCTACATACTGCCAAACGCTGCTTTTCTCCATCTCTCCCTGCAAAACACGATGGGAGAGGAGGGGGCATAAGTGGTGCTTAACAAGTTGAAAATTCTGTTTCAAGTTCCCTTGACCACATTAGCATTACAAAGCAACTGGAATACTAATGAGATGATGGCTCTAGAGAAACTCAGAATCAAACTGAAACAAATATCAACATGAAAATTGTTTTCTTTAATCCCATTGTGACTGTTTAAAAATCTCAGATCAGGATGATACGTGATACAATAATCCACCTGAAATTCAGGGATGCATTTGCAGAAGCACAGACAATCACAGTAACTCACAAATTGAAGGAATATATACGTAGGGCATTTAACTATTTGTGCTTTCTCCTGAGCTAAGGATATCACAATCACACTAGGAAATGTTATACTAGACCTGCCTGTCACTGTGAGTAATGGGTGTCCAACAACAGGTAGAAGTACATCTTTTCAAAAAAATAATAAGAGACAGGTTACAGTAGTTAGAGAAGAAGATGCTGCTGTCTTGGCCCTTAACATATTATCCCTTCAGGCATGTGGATCACTTATCATACCTGTAATTGTTCTCACTATACATTTAGAAATGAAATCTTTTTATACCGAAATTCTACTGAAACAACATCACTGAGTTCTGGCAGCAAGTTCTACAGATGAATTATGGACTGTGAATAAAAAGATTATAATAGGCCATTTTAAAATCAATTCCCTATCCCTTGAATCAATTGTTTCTAAACATTTTCCTCAGCAAGCCCCAAACCATTTCTGTTTCAACTAAACTTCCTTGATACGACATAATTAGAATCGAACATAGACTCAAGACAAAAGATGAGATATTTACACAGTGGCATTTACTCATTTTCAGTGTATTTCCTCGTCTATATAAACCCACTTATGTCATCACTGTGCTCTGAACAAGCCTTCTGAACACATTGTCCAGAAGGACACCACATACTCTTTTTTCACTGCTAACACTTTGCTTAAATACTAACAGCAGATGTTCATAGTTCAAATTATTCCTACCACTGCCAATAGGCATTACTTTACATTCATCAATTAATTTTGTTTGGTACGGTATTGCTTATTCATCAAGCTTTGCTGCATTCTGGAAAGTCCTGGTTGCATTTTCTAGGTTTGACAGACCTAAACAAACATATATTAGCTGCACATTTTGCCATTTTCCCTTTCTCAGTGACTTCAAATTGCACCACATGAAATCTAACCTGAATCCCGAGGGCTCCCTGCAGTTAACCTTTTGCCACGTGGAAAACTGACACTTCGTTCCTTCTCTTTGCTTTCTGCCTCCAGCCAGCACTACCCCATAAGAGCGGTTCCCCTTTCACCTCAGGACTGTTTAGTTTCCTACATAGCCTCTTAGGAGGAACCCTAGCAAAGGCTTTCTGAGAGCCCAAATAAATTCTGTCAATATGCTCTTCTTTACCCTGTCAGACAGTACTGATTAGCTATTGTGGTAAAGCTGTTCTGTGAAAAAAAGAAGTATTTTCTGGGTTGGTGCTACTTTTAAGCACTAGCACAGCAGTAGTTAGCCCCCATTTACCACATCTACTTGACATGACATTTAGGAGACTGCCAAAAAGCAGCCATGTGCAATATTTCAAGTGTCTACTGTACCATCTCCCAGGAAACACATAAGAAGGGCTTTCCAGATGTGGTTCTGAATTTTTCTCTTTGGCAAGTTCAGGTCAACCCGATAAGGTTATCCTTCATTTGTTTGTTTTCTTATTTAGTTATCGTTAGTGTTAGTTTCCAACAAGATGTGCTTATATTAGCCTAGACATACTACAAAGTACTAAGACATAACAGAGTGTAAAGATACAGCTGTTATCTTCATTCATATGCACTGGATTCAATCTAGAGAAGTTTATTACAAAGCTATCATTCTGTAGGGAGAATTCCATTCTTTAACTTTCCCTTTGCAAATCCGTGAGGTAAATATGAAAATCAAGATTTACTATGTTAAAAACTACCACTCAATACAGGATGTAGAATTCAATTTGATTAAAATCTTACTGACATACAATGCAAAAACATGTAAATGACAAAAATCAAAATCTACCTGTTTTTCAGTTGGCAAATAGAAGTCTATGTAATACTAGACACAAACAGCACGCAAGTTTACAAGCCTAGCTAATATTGAGATAAAGGCGTATTTACTTCAAGTAACGTCTGTTATTCAAATGCATGCATGAATGACTCCACACTAGAGTAAAATGAGAAGAAAAATAACGTTATATAAATTGTTTGTTTATAAAACACACATATGAGATCAGTCACATTTTTGGCTATCCTATTAAAATGCCATCTTACAAAAACTAATACCATCTATTCTGAGCTATTTTTCACTAAAGAGATAATTTGCCTTCTTTATACCACAAACAGAGACACCACAGATTAATACATTCTAAGTAAACTCATTTTTATGTGTCTTACATATGTAAAACCAGACGCCACGGCTAACTAACAAAAATCATTTAATACCATTAAACGGTATCTCCAGATAGCTTCATGGCACTATAATCCAAACAGAACTACTTATTTTGACTGCTAATCCACGTAAAAAGATACAAGCCTGAGTGTTTATAGCTAGGCTACCAAATCCAAACACGAATACCTTAACTTCTATTCCAGAGGTATATTACTGGGAGAGGAAAGGAGCAGCAACCGCACCTAACTTCACTGGAACAAACTTGATCCTTAAATTATGAATTAAGTCTCTTATCATCCATCCATCTAAATTAGATGCAATAAAATCTTGGTAGTATGAATAGTCCTGCTGAATTCCATCAAATTGAATCAGATGACGGATGGTCTTAAAATAAATTTTGGATTACTACTTTAATTGGGGGGGGGGGGTTTAAGATTCAGATCTCCATGGGCAATTTCTCTTTTGGTGGCTAAAACAGGGTGTTGAAAGTTTAGCTGTGGTTTGAGCATTGTTCATATACATTTTCCCTTCACAGTTGTGTGTATTGTTCATTCTTAATGTACTTCGAAAATCTGTAGATATGCATTTAGAAAAGGCATACTTTTCAAAATATGAAGCCATTACAACACACCTGTTGCGAGAGAGAAGCTTCAAAAAAGTAGTTGTCTTGTGCAAAAGTAGAAATACTGCAATTTCCATAGCCAATAAAATGCAGAACTTTCTTTATAAAAAAACAGAGAAATATCTATCTTGCAGGTGCCAACAGAGCAGGGTTTGTTTTATCTTTGTTAATTCAGTTGTCTTTGTCAATTTAAGCACACAAAATTTAAATGAAATATCATTTGCAACTAGGTTACAGAAATTTCCATGTAATGCAGAACATTATTTGTTCATCTGCCTGCTATTATCAGACCAAGATTGGATGTATTTGTGCTAATGTTATGCTAAGTGTTCAAGACCAGGCTGGCCAGGGCTTTGAGCAGCCTGCTCTAGGGGGAGGCGTCCCTGCCCAGGGCAGGGGGTTGGAAGGAGGTACTCTTTAAGTTACTTTCCAACCCGAACTATTCTATGATTCTATGTTGTCCTTACAGCCCCCAAAAGATTAAATATTCTCTATATTCTGTAATAAATTAGCTCTTCTCTGCTTGCATGTAAAATGCAACTTGTAAAACAGCAGAAAGGAGGGAACACGATTGCCTTGCGAGTCCAAAATCTGATGTGGTTCAAAATCCTATTTCATTATATAGCTTTACATATCTCACTGCAAAAATAAGAGTCAAGATTGTCTCACATTATTCTCTCTGGGATACATTATTGCCAATAATTTTATTTTAGGAAATTATTTGCTCAAATTTCTAGACCAAAGCAGTATGAAAAAAAAATTTAACCCTAATTGTTTGGGAGCTTATTCTTCACTAGCCAGTATGCATAATGACCAAACATTCTCTTTTCTCACTAAAAATACTGTAGTTCCCATGTGTCCTTGTATCACCTGTCTTGTATTTCTAAAGTGAAACTGGAATAGTGTCAAAAAATTATCTAATGCTCTCAAGAAGCAGCATGCCTCACAACGTCCCATGGCCTTCTGCGGATTTCAGGGCAAGTCTTCAGCCCTCAGCCTCTGCAAGTATGCTCAAAAGCAATCACGACAAACTCATTAACTAAGGCTGACTCAGGAATTGATTTAAGCAACTGACTGAAATTCCATTAATTTGAGTCACCCTCCCCCGTAAACATAAATCTATAATAGAGCAAGGACACTCATCGGTCTATCTGCAAAATTCATTGAGCACTGACACTTTGTAAAAGAAGCAGAGGATCCCCAGAGAAAAATTCAGGCGTAGTGCGACTTCTTGTCCCCTTCCCCCATCTGTCCACAGGCAGGAGCGTAGATAGAAAAGACATCAGCCAAAGTCAAACATGGACAGCGAGAGCATTTCCCAAAAGAGGTGGAAGAAAATCCAACCAAATGTGCATGTGTTTCTATACAAATGCCAAGAAGGTTCAAAAGGAGATGGGCAAACTAGAACACCTGCTTGTAAGAGTACGTTTTGAAGCATGTCAAGCACTTGGAGGAAAGAGGTCAATTATTGTACATCAGTACCTGGGCATAAAGGACAAAGAAAAAATGTGACAACTCAAGTCAATAGAGAAATCATATTAGGAAACCATACTACAAATAGCTTAGAATCAAATCAGAGCTTAGTGAAACACAGCAATAAATGACACAGAACCTCCACAAAATCGAAAGTCCATGTCCAAATACAGGAAAAATATATTATTAAGGACAATCTTCTGTCATTTGGCAAGAGCAATCCTGTCATGCTCAGAGAAATTAGAATAATTGCTAGCACAGGAAAACCAGCAATAATGGTAGGGTTTATTTATTTCAGGCATGTTGTGGTGCCAAACCTAATCTGTAGGTTGTGCTTCAGGGAGTGGCTAGACAGGGAACCCACTAAAAGAAAATCAGCTTGTGAGACAGTCATGAGCAATGTCGAGGATCTCATCGAGAATATTCCTACCAAGAAGACAGTCTGTAAGAGGGACCCTGATGTATTTAGATTCTCATCTCTACAGCAGACAAAAGCCAAAAGAATCCACTTGATTTTAAAAAGGTGAGCTAAATAAAAACGAAGGCTTAATAAAAGAGAACAAAATATCAGGAGGTTATTGGCAAGTAACATGAAGATTATGTTAGCACAGCATAGTAGAAGGTGAGAGCAAGCATATACCACCCACCTCAAAAAAACTGCCGGAAAACTAACAGCAAAAATGCCACTGGGTTTAAATGGCAGGTTAAGAAAGGTCAGAAATAGCAACAGTGTCAAAAAAGATCATGGCATTAGCATATCAGTATAACAGAAAGGAACATAAATGATGGCAGGTTAATTGTAAAAACCGCAGTATGACAGACAACAAGAGAGTTTAAGGAGCAAGTTGCAGCAATACAGTAAGCTACGACACATCTTTATTCCTTCATCAGGAGCAGAAATGCTGTTAAAGTCTGTTGGATCATCAAGGTGGACTATCCACAGAAGACACAGTGATTGTAGAAAAACTACACGAGTCTTTTTGCACATTTAGTGCAAAAAAAAAAACCTTTGGGAGGTTTCCATAAATGAATGCCTCCTAAGGGACGATGCAGATGAAAATCGCACCAAAAAAGAAATGGCATTTCATCGCAGAATAAATCAAAAAAGTAAACTGTAAGAACTCATCAGTACCAGACAGAATTCACTGCCAAATTCAAAAGAAATAAAGGACAAAATAAGTAAACTAACCACTGTGGCATGCCACCTGATGCTTTGAAACCACACCTGTATCAGGAGATCAGAAGGCAGCACGTGTGACTCAGGCTCTTATTAAGAAGCCTTTAACACAAGGAACTGGGGACCAGTACACACAATGTCCATCTCACGTAAAATGGTAGGAGCAATATTAAAGAACCAAACTAACAGGCAAAGGGACAATTACAGAGTCTTGACAAAGGGTTAAGGAGACTTTTGTAAAGCAAAGTCACTTTATGTAGGACCCCAGTAACAGCTGGGAGAACTTTACACCTAGCTCTCAAAGAAAAATCTCGAAACCTGCTAAAATTATGTACATTGTGGAGAGATTCTTGTAAGATGCAAAATCAAAACTGTCACACACACACAATAAAATTCAGCTTTCTATACCCTCAATTACATATCTCTCAGCTGGGATTTTCAAAGGTTAACAGAATGGGGCACAAATGGGTACTTCTTTAAATACTGGAATTTAACATTTTTTGATGTGGTTCTCTGGCAAAGTTAGCTCCAGCCATTCCACTAACAACTTCCTCCAACTCACTTCTGTTATTTTCAAGGTAAAATTAATTCCTGGAGTGGTGTTATTTTTCTGCTTGAATACCGTAATTATACAAATCCCAAGTTGCTAGTTTAAAATAGACACATTGTTTTTCTTTCACCGTTACTGTTCCCCTACCTTCAAAATTCTCCCAGCCCGTATCCATCGCACTCCAATAGGTATTTGATAGCTGACAACATGGCAGACACTTAACATAAATATACTTTTAAAGCTTTGGACAAGAAAGACAGCCCGTTTCCAAGCAGTGAAGATCTATGAACTCACTCTTTTCCTAAGCAAAGGGAAGGCTGTATGGAAGTGGATGCCCCCAAGGAAGACTGAAGTAAGATCTCACCGAAGGAGGAAGGAGAGGGGCAGGGGGACGCCCTGTTACAAAGCCCCCCCAGGAAGCTCTGCTCCTCTTTGTTCCTGCCCTTCTCCCTGATAAGCCAAGCTGCCTCTGCCTGATTCAGAAGGCAGCTCTTCCCTTTTCCCCTTGAAGCTTCCCTTGAAGTTGACCCACACATTGGGCCCAAGGTCCGTGACCTCAAAGCAAGCTTCTGGTTCTGTACAGCATGTCCCTACTGATGAGCTTTTAAAGTACAAGTGAAAGAAAGAGTAAATTAAGGGGGAAGGGGAGGTGGGGTTAGTAGGATAATTAAAAGGAGAAACACAGTGCTTCTGGAGACAGAAAAGGGATTAAAAGAAAAAACAAAACCCAAAATCCAACACATGACTGTAGCTCTGCAGTTTAATACAGCAGTGTTAAACACCGGGCTAAAATGCAGGTATGGAGGCTGGTTTCTGCTTCTACCTTGTAGCAGTTTCTTCTTTGGAAGGGCACAACGTTAATCAAGAGCAGGTACAAAAGCCTTAGAGATTCACTAAAGCACTGCAGTTTTATAAATCTAAACCAAAGTTGTGCATCGTGTGACACGCTTACACTTCCAAGGAAAAAAAAAAATTACAAATGGATCTTTAAATCTGTTCTAAACAAAACAAGAGTGAAGAAAACAAGGGATACACTCATTCTCTCCAAAACCAGCCCTTCACAGCCACCATCTTCACTTTAATCACCGTTTCCCTGAAAAGAGCCTTAGTGAGAATGAAACAAACTGATTTAGGCTAGTTTTAAAGCCACACTCTAAACATCTAAAGGTTGTACAGCATGTTCAGATTTGGAGAAATTCTACATGTCCGTGGGTACCAGCGACCCGAGTCCTCTCCGTCAGCCTGTGCCGCTGCAGTCTGCATCTCTCCCTGCTTGTGTTTAGTGCAGCCCATTTCGCCTGGCGAACTGGCTTAACCGTGCTGCCCGCGGGCTCAGGAGCCCATGAGACAGAGCCCTTCAGCCCTCCTCCTAATCATGCCTGCCCAGCCTCCAGCCTTAAACACAGCGCTGGGAGAAATAACCTCCCCCTGTTGTGCGGCTGTTCAGGAAACTGATGGGACTGAAGGGCATTCATTTCCTGCCCAGGAATGTCAGGCAGCTCATAATTAAACCTTCTGCTGCAAAGCTTTTAAATATTTTTCTATTAACTTCTGTAAGATATTTTTTGAGCAGCTCTACTTATACAGCACCATTGTGACTTCTAGAAGTAACGTTAATTTAATATGTTATGCTAGTACTTCTTCTCTTAGAACACTAAGAGGAAAGGAAAAGCTTTATAATACAGAAGAGATTTGGATTTAGCAATTAAACCTTAATTTTTATTTCATTTAGCAATATGAGAATTCTGCCAACATCTTCAGAAGACTTTTAATATATCTGCATTAATGCATAGCCCATAACCCCCCAGTGCTTTCATTTAGTAAGTGCTCTAATGCAGCTAGAGCTGCCAGATCAGCCGCTGGATGGGGAAAAGAATTCCTTGGTTTGACTATACTCGCCAGTCAGCTTCAACGAAATAAAACAGAAGTAGCTCCAAACTCCAACTACCCAAAAGCTCTGATACATTACACTTCATGTTCACCAGAAGCATACAGTCTTTCAAATAACATGCCACCTTCACTGACTCAACGTACTGTTCAGAGAAGCAAGGATAGTATGTTAAGCTATTCTTACGTCAAAACAAGAGCCTTTCAAAATATGGGGATGAACTCTTTCTACTTTATCTATTTTTCAGGCTTTAAAAATGAGTCACCATTTCAAAATGCAAGAAGGAATGATGCAGTCCTGCCTTTAAAGCAGAAAGGCAGCATGACAGTTCCCGCCAAACGACTACACAGAGGGACCCCATGTTCAGCCAAAAAATTTAGTAAAAAATATCTGAGCGAGAATTTTGCTCAGAAAGATATTCTCATGAGGTTTATATTGCACCGTTATACTAACACAATTTCAAGGAGGTCCATAATTTAAAGATCAGCTCAGAGTACGTGCACCCTCTCGTTGGTGCAATAGGAACTCATCCTGCCTGCAGTGATTCTCGAACAAATCTGCTCTGCGCATAGATCCAATCTGCACGTCATTGTAATAACGAGGACTGCCCAAATTGTGCAGATTTTCCAGAACAGTCCTTGAGAATGGATTCCTTATTACCAATCTAACAACCTTCTTCCGTCTACTTCTCAGCATTTATGAGTGATTACGGTTTCCTGGCCCGAGTCACAAACTTATTCTTTGAAAATGTTTTATATCTGTATGCAAGCCAAAAAAGGCTACTGGAGCACTCAGGAAATTCGAGTTCTCCCACATGACTCATCCATCTAATACTAAGAAAACAACATCCCTCATTTTTTTATTTTCAGAGTCAAACATCAAGAAAGAAAAATTACATTACTGATCAACAACACTGAAAAAAAGGCTATAAATTAAAATTTTATTAATATGCCATTAGAATCCACATCCCAACATTCCAAAAGCAAAAAAAAAGTTTAGAGCAAACAATTTATTGTGAAGGATTTTCCCAGGTCTAGAATTAACCAGCGCTAATGTCTCCTTTAAATGTATTACAAGTTGTTATAAAGAAGAAAAAACAAAGCCTAAGGGCCAGATTGTGACCCCTTATTGGCTGAGGTTAATCAACGGTGTTTCCATAAACCCGTACGAGTAACCTGTCCCCAGAGGAGCTAAGGACATCACTGTCTAGGTCTGAAAACACAGAAGACTGGGAATATAATAGAAAAAAATAAATAACTCTTTATGACTAGCAAAGCTCCCACAAACTACAGGCTGCCCAGGGAGGTGATGGAGTCTCCGTCTCTGGAGACATTCAAAACCCGCCTGGACGCGTTCCTGTGCAACCTGCTCTAAGGTGGCCCTGCTCTGGCAGGGGGGGTGGACTAGATGATCTACTAAGGTCCCTTTCAACCCTATGATTCTGTGAAATTCATGACTCTTCCTCCTGTCCAGAGAACACAGGATAATAAACAGTGTTTCAAGCACGAGAACCAACACTGGGGAGCCAGCAGGCTACTGTGCTGGAACAACAGAAACTCCCAAAAGATTTACAATGACTTGGCAATTTAAAATGGTTCCCTTAGGTAACCACTGTGAAGTCTACCATCTACCAGTGAGTACTGCTAATGATTCCCTCTTCCAGTGGGAATTTGTATTTCCATCTGACAAAACACTGGTGGGGCTTTGAGTGATTTTTGTTCTAGGGAAGAATGAAAAGAGGCCACTTAGATATTTTCCCTGTGCCTGGGACAGTGTCCTAAACACTTCTTAGAAACTCAACTCTTAGGTGCTCCAGGCAGGCGAGGAGGGGGGAAAGGACTGAGCCTTCCGCGTGCTTTCACTGCACAAGCAAGATGCTGCTGCTGACACAAGACAAGCAAAGTCTATGTATTGTCCGCAAGGCCTTCAGGAAAATTAGCAGACTAGATAATAAGTGAGAAACCCTTATCGAAGAGGAGAATTTGCTGATCTTTTCCACCCCAGGCTGCAGCTTCACAGTTACTTTAAACTGACCTAATTATAGACTGTTGCTAAAGAGGATGGGAAAGACAGTTGAGATTTTCTCTCCCTCTCTTCTAGGCACTAGATCTGGTACTGGGCGCACTGAGCAGGATTTAGGGTTTCACACAGGGCACCAATTCAGCTGAAAGCTAACTTTTCTGCTGTTTTTAAATTCTTAGCAAGTTACTTCCAGGCTGGATCAGTTCCCTCCTCCAGCTCAGCACAAGCACCTCAAGGGCACGCTTACATTAAAATGGAGCACAAAAGCACAACCAAAAGCCCCAGCTGTCCCTAGAAAGGCAGAAAATACCCATGGTGGTGGGCAACCCTCCTACCTTTATAGCAACTCCCTGCGGTTCTTAAGAAGTCCCATCCACCACTACAAACATTTCCATCCTGCTGAAATCACTGAGGTTTTTTCTTCAGAGCAGTATGCTACACGAGAGAAAGCCGGTGTGTGCCCACCAGGCTGCAAACAAGCAGCCACAACGTATGCAACGTGTAGTGGAGACAGATTTTAGACTTCCAGTAACATGACACAGTTTAGCGAGGCGTTGGGGAAGAACATTTGGCTATGAGTTTTCCATAAATAGTCAATTTGCAAAAAAGCTTTTCAGCTTCTAGAAATCTGTCGCTTTTCTATTTTCAATTCTTTATCTCATTATTTTACATAAATGTTCAGAACAAACTTCATACTTCTGAGATTTAAACTTGACAACTTTGTGGGTTTTAGCTACAAGGACCACAGGCTTCACAGATGCAAATGGACATAAATTAACTCCTGTGACAAACTAAAAGAGGGATCAAACGGCAGCAACTCCAGTTCTGCAAATCAAGCCGTAATCATTCAAAAATGAAGTAAGAATCTCTCTATAAGCAGAACTGCCACTTATATTTGCCTGTAAATAAGCAATTTATTTATTTTCAGAACCTGCTCAGATAAACCACCTTTGAAGGTCGTCTTTGATGTCTCTCAATGGCACTAAACAGATGCAAGAACTGCCTTTTGGCAATTCTCTGGGCCTTTGTCCTTGTTTAGCTGCTTAAAAGTCGCGCCTTCTGGCTCATCTTTAGTCCATACCCGACAACGTTTTCCTCAAGGGTTTTTTGTTAGGTTTTATTCCACCCACCCTGGTCTCTCTCATTCTAAACTGAAAAAGCACAGAGGTACCAAGACAGTAACTCAGGGGTCCCACTGAAACAACATGGCTTCAGACACACACAATTCAGCTGTAGGACCTTTTAGGAAGTGCACCACAGTCACTTCATCTGGAATAAGGAGAACAGTAGGGTGAAAAGGAAACGGAGATTATATCAAGGGCTCTCGGAACTGAGACCGCATAAGAAATAACAAGTTAAAGACAAATCCCGAAACAAAGTCACTACTGCCAAAAATTAGCACAAAATGTTCTTTATGGAAGATACCACTTAGCACATGGGTCTAACCGTTAACATTCTTCCATTACTGTGCATTAGAAATATTAATGAAATCTGAGGGGACCAGGTCTACTGAAACAGAGAAAGCAAGACCCATGTAAGTCGGGAGTGAGCATATAGCAATGCAGAAATACCATCTCTGACAGATCTACTCTTATAACTCTTGTATCTGCCTTTAGTTTCACATTAACAGTTTTTAGAACACTCTTGGTTAAACTGAATAACGAAATGTATTATGTTCAGTGCCAATCTTTAGATACGCTAAAACTGCTGTGGATGTGCAGATGAATACTGAGAGCTCATTCTTGCAGAGAGGGGTTTAGGAAGACCAAGTTTGCACAGATTATCTATTAATTTCCTAAGCCGTAAGTCTATGAAAAGTATTACTTTCCTGATATTTCCCAAGAACACCGAAATAACTGAAGATATTTCAGCATTTTCTTGGATCGTTGTTGCCATGAATATGGCACACCATTCAGGTTCACTCAGACCTACTTTAGGCTCCTCAGCACTCCCACAGCGTGTTTGATATCAAGAGAAGGTACTTTATGCTGTAGGCATGGAACACTTTATATACAAAACCTTTATGAAAGAAGATTTTTCACTTTATGAATTCCAGTAGAATTTGGTGTAGCACAGTGAACGATAAAAGTAATTACAGCACATGACTTAATCCCATCAAAACCAGGTTCTTGGGCTTCACGGAGAACAATGGGAAAGTTATGAGAAATCATTTAATGAAATGTTTTTTGAGAGTTGACAGAGCACAGTCCCTAACATAGCTGCTTTACTGGGAAGAGAAATCAGAACAGAAGAGAAAGTAATATTTTCCCACATTTCTTAACCACCAAGAATTATTCTTCCCCTTTTCATTTCATATTAAAATAAAGGTCAAGTCAGTGACTCAAAGAAAACTAATGCTGTAAATATTGACCTCCATAGGTCTGAAATGATGGCTGGTACCACTGAATCCTTGAAACGTGGTTGGAAGAAGTAAGTGGAAAAGTTTTGTATACTGTAGAATTTTCTAGTGCTGCGTGCACCTTGCGAAGTCTTAAAAGATCTGCCAGACAGTATAGACAGAAGTGATTTACAACAAACAAGTTCTGTTCAAAAGTAGCTAGCACTGAAGCGCTGACTGATCTTCATTTAACACGATTACATAAGCATGAATTAAAATAAGAACTCTCTGCCTTTCCAGTGTGAAACTCAATTTGTCACAGAGTGTCTCTTTCATGCTTGGTGGCAAATGACAAGATCATTTCTTTCTGTGTTTTTATGTAATGCAACCATAGTTAACAGGTATTTACTGCAACGTTTCATTACCCAGGTCAACATGCAGTGTGGAATATCCTAGAAGTATGTTTATAGAAAATACCACTTTTTAAATGTCACTGAGTTGAAAGATAATTGGAATAGGATGAGTAAAAAATTCATTTGATCCTTCTCCCTGAGGACAAAGACATTTTTTCTTCAATGGAAAATGAAGAGGAGAGTGGGGAAACAGCTTTCTGAGGAATAGCTTTGCACATAAACAGGTGTAGAGGCCTAATTTACAAAAATAATGCAAAACAGTCAATTCCATTGACTTTTGCCAAAAAGCAGTTTAGGTAGGATCCTTTCAAAGCTTCAGCTTCACAGAAACCCAGAGCTTCTGAAAAGGCTGGATGAGAAACCCTAGGCTGCTTGTGAAACAGGATATTCCCCAGCAGAGCCCTCAGCAGCCTCCACGCACCCCTGGGGAGGCTGTAATGGATTATGCTGCTGCCAGTGGCTGAATAAACAAAGGAGCAGACACGGTCACAGTTTCATTTATCATGCTTTAAAACTCTATGTTGTCATATTTGCTCAATTAGTAAGGAAATGAGTTCACAGTGTGATCTTTCCCATTTAAAGATGAAAGAAAAGGAGTGGTATCTATTTGTATTGCAAGTCAGGGACACACTCATTCTCCTGCCCAAAGCTCACACACACATAATCCTTATACTGCCCACAAGAGAAAGTCAAGCAAAATGAACCTCATAAACTTGTTTGAAAAGTGGTTTGAATTAATGATGCAAGCAAGCCCTTTGCTCATACAAAAAGAAGTATGACGGTTTGATTTTAAAATATTCCTGATTTATGTAGTACAAAACAGAAGAGCAGTAAAACGTATTTACTGATAATCTCAATTAAAATATTGACAAACAGAAAAGATCCCCAAGCCCATCATATACTAACAATAAGTCTAACGGACTTCAGTGGGAATCTTGGTTAAAAACAAATACAGGATCAGACCCAAGTATAGTTCAAGCTGCAAGTCTAGAGAAAATATCCTTCTGCTATTTAACGGAGAAAACTGGCCTCACTCCGAAACAACTTTCATGAAAGTTAATGAAAGACTTGCTAGTGTTTTATCGTGGGAATTGGATGGTGCCTTAGTTTTGCTTCAGTGTCAGACACCATTAGTCCTCTCTGATTTCTAGTGGGCCAGGAATGTGCTGTGAGGAAAGGAAGAGATACTAATTCTGATTAGCCAAAGAAAAATAACTATCTGAAAAGCTGATTCCCATAACAAATATTTCTGAAATTCTCTGATTCCTACTAATAATTCACCCAGAAGTATCTTAAAACATATGAAATAGAGATCAGAATAAGGGTTATTGGCATCAAAACTCGCTAATCCATGATGCCTAAGTACTGTGGATACGGGTCACTAAAATTTTTATGCATAAGGCACTGTAACATTTGTTACTCAATGATATTTCAGGAGAACCACGAATGAATGGGAGTATCTTTTTTTAAATTCTGATCCACAGTTCTAATTTGCCTAGCATACCTAAATTTAGCAGAAAAAAAGATTTTTAAGGAAAAGCTGAAAATAGCACTGATGGGAAGTGTGGATAATCTAGTACTGAAGAAGAATGACTATATGAAAGATGCGACTGGAGGGAGGAAAGAACAGATACCAGAGTTACCTTCAAATAGGGTAAGCACTTTACTCCAGGATATTTTATATAAAGCCTAGTAAGTCTAGCAGAATTATTTAACTCCAATTGACCTGAGATGATACACTGCATCCAGTTGCAGATACTGCATTTTAAGGAAACTAAAGGAAAAGGTAAAATAATCTAGAGAAGAGAAAAGAAAATTAGAAGAAATACTGTCAAAATTACTTATGATGTGTTGAATTGGTTCAATTTGGAAAAGATTGAGGGAAACGAGAGAACAATCCCCCCATTTGATAAAAATTTATAGCAAGAGGAGTAATAATCAACATATCAATAACAAGTGGGGAAAAGAAAGACAAGAAAAAATCCAGTAATTTGCAATAAAGATTGAGGCTGGGTAAAAGAAAGTACTTCTCCAAACTCCATTTGCAGTTTTCTCTTCACCCTTCTCCCACAGCAATATTATTTACTGCCTCTAGCCCACTCAGGGAAGAAAGCCTGATCTGTAGAAAGACCACAAATAAAATGCACAATTTATCGGAGGCTCTATGCAACTTCAATACTTCCTGTATCAGGCTATCAAGAACGTGAAGTGGTCTTAGGTTAAAGCAATGCAGCGCATTACAAATTTGTCAGTGTAAGTAGAAAACTAGGCTTTGAAAAAAACACACAGATTTTCATATGACAAAACATAAACAGATAGATGTATAAATGATAAAAGATGGGTGACTGTCAATGGGCTAGCAAAAGAGGTGAACGATGAGGTGTCAGGACCAAAAACTGACAGGATGCCCTAAAAGTTTCTCTCCCCTGCATCAAAGAGTAAAATCAGCATGTATTACAGTGAAGAGAGACTCTAAACTACTCAATATCAAAACCACGCCAATAAACTACAAATCACATAGTCAGCACAATGAGTAATAAAGAAGATGCCTCAGAAATATAGGAAAAGCAGAAGTAGCCAGATATGATGTCATCAAGCTCATTTAAAATCTCCCTAAAGCTAATTGTAACAGGCCAAGCTCATTCCACCTTTCAGGATAAATCAAGTCTATGCGCTAACTACAAGATGAAGGGATAACACAGGTTCTTACTTCCTTGCACCTCCCTGAAACTCAGTATAAACTCAGATTTTCAAGGCACATCCTTCTCTATAGAAATGGCAATATTCAGTAGCATATTTCAAGGCAGCTTAGTTAGGCGTCTTCTAATATATGGTGTGGAATTTGGCAGGAATATGAGTGGAAGCACGCAAAGCTGTTCAGAGAGGACTATGACCTTTTATCATGTCTATATACATACAGCTGGAAGGTACTAGGCTTCTGGCAGATACAAAAGGACAATATTTAGGATAAGTGATGTGTGCGGCACTTAGTTGCAGAGTCCAGTTTGATAACCCACGTTACACACAGTTCTCAGAAAAAAAAAATAAAGGAAAAAAAGCTAAACATAAAAAAACTGGTTAACGCCATCAGGGAGTTCTGAGTGTGAAGGGACTAAAACTTAAAATAATCTACCTTTTTTTTCCATGTCCCCCCCAACTAAATCCCTAAAGGAAATGAAATCAGACTTGCCTCCCATCTCCCCAGTATTCAGCACAGGCTCCAGACATGGGTAGATTTTAAACCTGGCCATTACATTGAAAAATCCCATTAAGACTTGCCGTTTAACCAAACTTTTCTGATGTTCACGCTTCCTTTCACCTGCTGCCAGTCAGCGAAACTAATTCAGCAAGCAGATTGTGTAAAGGCACCAGATTATATCAGTTTAGTTTTCCTCCCTTGCGCTGTATACTATTCTCTTAACAGCTGATTTGAAATGCCACCTAGGGGTCTTGGTGAAATCATGAAGCTTGCCAACACTTTAGAGCTTAAAAACTGCAGAATACGAATATAAAATATGATTATAAATACCAAAACTGTGAAAGAAAACACAGATGGATTTTTCAAAACAAGGGACTTTAACAAGTAAATTTTATTAAATGAAATGTGAATAGATGGTATTTGTCTGAATTCAATGGATGGCTCAGCAGCGCACTGACAGGCCAGCCCACCTCACACAGGGAAGCATGATGGTTTTTAGATCTTAAATAGTGTTCCATGCTGCGGCTCTTCCATATCCCAAAACTTTTAGAAATCTTCTGAGAGAAGATTTTTTTGTTCTCATGTATGTATGTAAATTCTGCAATGCCTAAAAGCTGTCCTTTGCCTGGACAATTAGGTGACTAGGGCTAGTAATTTATTTTATTTTGTTTATCAAGAGAAAACTCCAGGTGTTCACTTCCTTACACCATATACCGCAGCTGGAGCTGCTACAACTGTCTCATTTTTCAATGTTTGAAGAGTTTCTCTTTTTGATCTGTACCTAAAATTCTCACTTCACAAACCAAAATCCACAAGTCTTGCTATAACCAAACTCTGTTTTATGTAATACAGGAGAAAACACATTTCAGTAGAAAGCTGGCCTTCATCAGACCTATACGTCTCTCTCCTGTACATAAACCAGAAGAAAAGGGCAGATTTGGCTAATCCCAGTTTAACTGCTACTGAGGCTCCACCAAATGCTACAGGAGAAACTGTCACTCGAAAGTACACCTCCCACGGAGCAGTATAGTGCCTGTCATGGCTTCCTACCAGGAACAAAAGTCAATTCAGCAGCTAGCCTTGTCTAATGCTATGCCTGAATAAAACATTTCAGAAAAAAAGCAACAGCAGAAAACCTAAATGCAAGTCAGAGGTGCTCTTGAATCAAAATCCTAGACCTGATCAGCAAAATCCAAACTGTGGAAAGTCTCAATACCGGCCAGCAGGCAGTCCTCCCAAGAAATATGTCTACAAACTTTGTGAGCTCTCTCCACTTAGGAGCCTGCTAGGATGTAATCTGGGAACAAGTTACTTATCCCCATTTCATGGGGAAGCCATCCTCATCATGACCGATTTTGTTAGCACAACTGGATGAATAAGTATGTGCCAGTATGCCAAAGGGGACTAAAAAAATCAGGTGCCTACACAACATAGCAAGTACAAAGATTTTCCACCAGAGACAAAGCATCTGTGGCTTTTCTCCTCGCGTTTGTTTCCAAATGTGTGGTCTTTTCCCAGCAAGTGAGACAGAGAGATGCAAGTCACGACATAATCTGCCTTGCAGCACTGAGACAGTATCAGCCAATTTATGAGTAGACCTAAACTAAACTAAAAAATGATGGTAGAGATTTTAAATGCGAAAATTTAGTGCTAATAAAAATAGGCAGCATCAGTCAAGTGTGTTCCATGTGCATGAAATATATGCAGAAAACAACCACAAGGCCAGAGGATATTGAAAGACACAATCTCCCCAGAACCTCTCCCTACCTTTGATGTGTCCTAGTACCTTCAATCACTGAAAGCCCCAGAGAAAGCTCCTCTAAAGCCCCTAAAGGTGTTCTTTCTTTCCCTAATGCAATTTTAAAATATATCAAAACTATCTCCTTCTTGTGACAGGCATATCTATACAGAGACTTGATAATATCACTTAATGCTCCCCTTTCACAAAAACAAGCACAGTTCCCAAACACCTTGGGATAAGAATGATGCCGCTCTCACCTGACTACGAGGAAGTGGATTCAAACCAAACTGCCACCTTAGAGGCAGTCACACAGCAGATGGCAACAGCATTGACAGGCACCACCTTTGTCTGTATGTCTGCTGGCACAGACTACACATCTAGTTACCAACTTTCAAGCCACCCTACTCTCAATGACCAGCTTTGCTTTCCTTTTCTTACTATACCACATAAAACCCGATTTAGGAAATCTACTAAATTTCCCTACTATATTACAGGGAACCACTGCCCCCTTGGTGTTTCTCATATAACTCATTGCTTCTGACTTGAAAAATAAACACATGCATTAAAATTGTCTTTTCTTATGATTACACAATACCCTCCTCTGTAACTTTGAGATATTTATTGCATTTTTAGCTGCAAGTTGGGAAGGTCTTATTCTGCTGCCATTATTATTGCCAAGTAGTTCAATCAAATTTAATGGCATCATTTGTTTAATAAGACACTACCCAACATGAGAAAGAACGGATGAAGCCAGCCCCCAGTAAGGTATCTGCCTCATTTCAGCTAGAATTATGCTACCGCTAACCACATACACATTACATGGCAATTTTCTCACATCTTTCCCCTGTGCTAGCTTTTCAAGTGGTTCTTAATTAACTCTGTTTTATTTATGAAAGCATATTTTGGTAGACTTTCCCCAAGAGCTTTAGTAAACAGCTATATGAAGCTTGCCTTTACTTATCACATCTCCTGTAGTGCTTTCAAATAGGAGGGGAGAAGGGGAGATGTTCAGAGCAGCAGAGCTGTGTTTGGGGTGTGAAGGTTTCTGCCACTTTTAGCCTCATTTCCTTTGGAAACCATAATTTTTTTTTCTGTGCTTATATATGTGCAAGTGCTAATTTGTCTCCTTTCCTCTTAGTTTTTAGCCAACCAGACTATTTTGGCCAAAGTTAGTAGAGGGCAAAGCCCTTAAACATATAAAGCTCTTACAAATTCTGTGAACAGAATATAAGAGAGAGAGACTGTCTGAATATTCCCATCGAAGGAAAGCTGGGCTGGACTGTTCAGCTCATTAGATGCAACAGAATTGAAAAGAAGTAACTTTTCCCTCCAAGGCAGTAAAAGCTTCCATAAGCACTGAACATCCTTCAATGCTGAACATCCGGTAATGCTGCTTCCCACACCTACTTCAGTACTAGTTGCTATGTTTGCAAAAAGAACGGCTGTTAATTGTCTTGAAAGGATGCCCATCTCTAAAGAAAGGTAGGAAAGCGTTTTGCTGAAACGTTTTACTGAAAATACAAGCACTCTCAGCCAGGTAAGAGAGTTCAAGCATTCTGCACCTCACTTGGGCGTTCAGTTTGCTGGACTGTACCAATCACAGTTAAAAAGCACAGGGAATGCCAATAAATACATTAACCTTGCAAATCATTCGTTAGTGAAATGCACTGTTAATGATAAACGACAATCATTTTCTGAAGGAAAAAAATTACATACTGGTTTTATTTAACAGAGCTCACATGCAGATTTGGGACTGTAAAATGGAAAGTGAATGTGCACTCATTTACTTCTCACGCTAAACAGATCTTGCAGATTTTTGAGTTTGAAACTTCCTGGTGTATGTATACAGATCTGAGAACCCATGGTCCATCTAAAGTACAGTCCATCAAGAATAATTACAGTATCTTTCCATAAAGTGGAGGAAGAAACAGAATTAAGCCAGAGAAAATCTTGCTGTAGGTGTGTCTGGGTGAAGAGAAGTGGTTCCATATCAGTACGTGCCCATTTGTCTCCTTTCCCAACTGGTTTTAATCAGTTTGCCTGGTCTGGCCCACTGGGACCTCTACCTATTGTAAGATACAGATGATTTTTATTTTGGAAAGAGAGAAGACAATACAAAAATTTGTGTCATTAGAAATGTCAGATTTACGGGAGAGTCAAATGAATATGAAGCTTAAAAACTTTGAATTTTTACAATGCTTGCCATTAAAGCGCTTAGAATTCAAATGAAACTAAATTGCTAAAAAATTGAGCAGTGTAAATATTTTCACTATTGCTTAAATCCCTGAAAATTTCAGAAACTGACTAAAAGTAGGCTGAAAGAGTGAAAAAATTTTAAATACATGTGAATATTTTTGAATTTTAAAAAATATTATCATGATGGTTTTTTGTTTTGCATCAAAGGTATTAATGAATGAAAAAAAAAATATGTTGACGAAAAATTAAACATTAGCTTTCACATCAATAACAGAAAGCTGCTTTTCAAAGCTACAAGAAGATACTTTTATATTGTTTCACCAGAATAAAAAATAAAATTAAAAAAAAAGACATTTAACTCCAAAATAGCCAACCTTTCACCAGGATGTGACAATGAATTAGAAGTTATTAGATCAATTTTTAAAAAACAAAAGAAACTAACTTGCTCCAAAAAAAACAACAACAAACCTGCACAGACAGAAGGGCCGAAAAGCTCTTACTGACCAGAAGACCAGAGGGGAAACAATAACCATTTGGGTATTTTGAGTCTATGCTCACTATGCTGGCATAAAGTGAAAGAAGAAAGTGTTAAGCAAGGTTATTACTTTTAAATTCTGCACAGATATGGTTAACACTACAAGTACAAAATTAGTTTCGCTAAATGCTTTTTTTCTAAACATGAAACCTCACTCAGAAATCACAAATTTAGTTCTAAGAATATTCGGAATCAAGAAATCATTAAGAAACCATTCTAATCCTTTCAGGTTTGAAACAAAACGTCTTTCAAATTTTTTTCCGTTCTCTTTCGTGCCTATGGTTTTTTTTTCTTTTTTCTCTCATTTGTGGACAGTCAAGGCTGTATATTTGCTTTACATCTGTGCTAGCATACTGAACATAATCTAAATGCCTTGGCCTCCTATCCTCTTCAGAATCGCATACAGAACTTTTGCATTACCTGCCACTATACAGAGGGCATTACAAAGGAATGCAAGCCCACAAAACTCATTTAAAAAAAATATCCACCTTACCAAGGCTATTTGAACTTACTCAGCACAGATTAATCTCTCTTTGTTTTAGGGATCCAGTTCTGTAAAATAAAGTTTGAAACCTGTGACTCAAAACCCACTTGTAAAGCTGGTTTAGGAAAGGAGCCGACAGCTGACTATATATTATTCTGGCTTTCACAACCACTGAATACATTCAGTTTGCTAATTTTTACAGTTGAAGTGTAATCTTTTCATCAGGTGTGTAAGATACCATGCCCTTCAACTGTACGTGCATTTGACTTGGCAAATGAATGGACTCAAGTGTATAAAAGTTCCAGGCAGGAGTCAAAACAAGTAGGAAAATGTAGCCCTTTTCAAAGAACATTTAACTGCTGTTATCTACATATCAGAAATCACAATCTTTTACTTTTTGTAAATCCCTGAACAGTTCTTTCAATATTACATAAATTTCTGTACCATAATGATCATCATATAAAACACACAGTATAAAATACAGCTTTTAAGATCAGCATGTATTAAAAAATACTGTCCTTTGATTAGATGTGTCACTCTTATTCAACTGTGTCAATGTTTTGCTTAAGAGAAAGGCGTAAATAAGCTTTCCCTTATTTTTGACCTTTTATGAATTTTCTTATATTAATAAAACATTTTTCTGATAGACACAAGGTTTTTGTTAAGCAAATATCAGTGTTTTCTGCTTTTGTCTCCCTGGCAGACTCCCCATTGCTTCAAAAGGAATCTTCTGTACCTGCAGCCTTCACTTATATTTTTGTTTCAGGCTAGCTATAGAATAGTTCAAAGCAATTGCAGACACAGGCAAAAATAAAATAAATATAGATATTACCAAAAAAACCCCCTGCAAGTGCTACTGCCAAGATTTTCATTTAAGTTCACTGAAGTTAATGGAAAAAACCCAGGAACCTTGAATTGAGTAGGATTTCAACCAAGCAGTTACATTGCTTCACTCTTGTGCCGAAGGGGTTTTGAAGAGTTCTTCATATCTCCCAGTGAGCTAACCACCTGATTTAAATCTCTCGTGCTGACATTAAACACCATTTGGGAATACTTTTCAAAAGTTTTCAAATTCTTAGCTTATGAAATTCTAAAAAAATCTTCAAGAGCAGTTATTTACTTATTCTAATTGCCAGCATACCCTCTGACACTGCATAGTGTCCAATACTAGTACAGTCCTTTACACTAGGAAACAGTGGGATGAATACAGAAGCAGCTGAGGAAAAAAAGGGATACATAGTCAAGGCAGAAGATTGAAAATTACTCCCATGACTCCTTCTGAAGTCTTGGGAAAGTTATCTAACTTCTTTCCTTCAATTTCCCCCTCTACAAAAGGGGAATATTAATACTTAACAACTTTGAAGGATATGATGAACATTAAGTCATACTTGTAAACTGCTTTGAAGGCAAAAAACACTACGTGAAGGCTAAGTATCGTCCCCATCATCAGAAATTCATGGTGTAGCCTTTCCTCTTGCATATATATGAAGGCAGGAAATTATGTTACGAAGGAGATTGATGGCACCTGGAAATTGCAGGCAGCCACCCTCTAAATTACTGTGCATGAGTCACTTTAAAGTATTATAGTTCTTTACTCAGTGGGACTGTATTGATTCTAGCACGTAATGTCAGAAACGTATTACTAAGATGTTTGTAAGAGGGGGACCATTACTGAAAACTACCTGTTACTGGTACGTGAAGCAGCTAGGGCGAACTTCCCAGTGACGGAAGAGACGTTGGCTGTAGTTCAGTATCCCCATCCCAAAATACGTATTTCAGATCACGTCAGAAAGATGATGTGCTGACGTATACCACCACCAGCAAAGCTGCATACAGACCTAAATTCAGCCCTATCACATTATGCTGCACACATCTCTCTGTTACCTTTTTCCCTACACACACCATTACCTGTGCCAGCCCTTGTAAACAAATCAAAATGAAAAAAAGTGCCAAGAAATGCAACTTTTGTTCAAGGTACCCCAGCCCATCAGATAAGGAACTGATAAAAGAGATTTTAATCAAAAGCAAATTTAGAATGAAAGCTATTTCTGCCTTTTTCAAATGATTCAGAGCCATATCCTCAACAAGTTTAAATTAAGATAGTTTCCTTGATATTAGTGGAGCTCTGCTGCTTAACAGGGATGAAGATAGGTTATTTAAACTCTATTAAATAACTAAAGCACTACTTGAGGTATTTGAAGATGAATCTCCATTAAAATGTCATTCTTTATAGCTTCATCTTCTGATGGTCTGCATCTCTTAGTCTTTGCAGGGAGCAACTTCACTCTGTTAATTCTATGACAGTCATAGTATAAGGACATGAGGCGTTTGGGTTTGATCTTACGTAAATGAAACGGTACTGAGTGACATTCTATGTGGCAGTGACAGCATACACACTGAAGAAAGTTCACAAAAACTAAATCAAAGTACTCAGCCTGTTTTGACATCCACCCTGTCTGCCCAAACTCTCAATCATTACTTTTCAATCCAACGTGAGACAGTCAAGGGTTCATCCAAAGACCTTTAACTAAAAATATTTATCATTCACAACCTCAAAATGTGGTCTTACGTATCTCAGAAACAGAATACTAAAATGGAAACAATAAAATGTGTAATTTTTTTTCCTATTTCACCTGCATAAGGCTGCAAAGTGCCTCATATCTTAGTTCTAGCCTTGAAGTCCAGCACTTTGACTTCAAGGATTAAATTTAAACTGCTAGAACACTTCTTTTTCTGAAGACATTGAGTAAGTTCAACAGAGTATTTTATGTACTGAAAAACTGTTTCATCACTTTTCACCTTCTTGTTTCTAGACTTAGCAAGCCCAGCTCTTTCAATCTTTCCTCACAGGTATTATTTTCTAAACCTCTTACCATTGCTGCTTCTCCAGCCTGTCTATGTCCTCAGAGTGATGCCCAAACCCAATACAACAGACTTCCGTTTCATAAAAAAATAGTATCCAAACTGCACTTACCCTGAGTATCGTAAATGTTTCGGCAATATCTGTTATCTTTGTAAAAACATAACTGAGTCTCTCACCTCTTAAGATTTTGCTGTGTGCATATTTTCCCCGCACAAATTAAAAAAAAAAAAAAATCAAGTCTTGCTGTCTTGGCTGTGAGGAAAAGACTGAAAAGTCGACAGTAAGTATTCCAAAATTGAGATGAAAAATAAGAATGACTTCTAAATGCATTCATTCCTCATCTCCTTTTTCCAAACCTTATACTATGATTTTGGACAGGTCAGTTGATTACTTTTGAACACTTCCCACTTTTGCAGAATTGCCCATGCTTCGTATGGCATCCCTGAAAATTCTTGTTTCTGCTACATTTAAGATAACAAGACATGTACTACCTGGTGTTCACTCGGCGCTAGAATAATGGAAATCATAAGTAACTCAGTCCATACTATGACTTTTATAATTTGCTTCTTAATGTCACTTTGCATTTCCTGTCTCCAAAGGAAAATTAATACTGTCACGCATAGCTCATTAATAAGTGTTCCAGACCAGGTTTGCAGCCTCATACATCGTGACTGATGTTGGGAGGAATACTCTGAAAAAACTGAAACTAAAAATCTCATTTAGATTAAGTTCTTTCACGTGATCTCTAAGAATGAAAAAGGGCTTGAGGTCAGAGAAAGCAATTTTCACATGTATTTGCATTGTGCATGAGAGACATGTGAAGTTCTGTCTTCAGTAGACACAATTCTTCAGTATAACATTGATTTTGACTTGATAATTTTAGGAGTGACATAAGAAAAGTAATGTGAGAAAGTACAAAACAGATGGAAACATGCCAGAAGAAGTTAAAGGCTCAAAGCACTTCTGAAGAGCTTGAGATTAAGAAAACCTTTCTAGTCATCTTATTTAACACTGTATAAAAAGAGGTGCAAAATTATTCCTTGCAAGCTTTTTTCTTCAGTTATGCTTGTTTCCATGGGTGATTAAAAAAAGAGATATTTTAAGACAACATACAACTCACCATAAAAAGGCTGCAAAAAAGGGGAAGAACCACTTAATTCTCAAGCTGCCACCGACAAGCATAAATTCAACTTATATCAGGAAAAAACCCCAAACAAAAAACTGTTAAAGGAACTGTAAAGTACTCATTCACCTTTTATTTTCACAAGTGTATCCAATGCAAGCCCTCAAAGCCCTTTACAAGTAGTCTTAAGTTGTCAGGCACTTCTTCCCAGGCAGCCATTGCTCTGTTTTACAGAGGCTTTTTTATTTTCCATATGAAGACTAACGTAACTCTGATGCTGGATTTCTGAATAACCTGACATGACAGTGTGTTCTCTGTGTTGCAAAATAAACAGCATAACCGAAATACTCAAGGCATTAACCTAGGCCACTGACAGTGGGATTCAAAGCATCACCCTTCTCCATCACACTAGAAATACCTGTACTTCCAGTTGCAGTATTTTTTTCCTAACTTTTCATTGTTCTGATGCCAGTTGTCTCTTTAGTGGAGCAGGACAACCACCACAGCACGTCCCGCATTTCTGCAGCGCTGCTTTCACGAGAACGTTCCCATTTCGTCCACAGCCCTGCCTGTTGCGCTGTATACATCAATTCTTGGGTCTGATACTTCAGTCCGGGATTTCTCATGCCATAATGCATCAGCATCGTTTGCAGTTACTACTTAACTCCAAAACAGTTTTATAATGATGTAGATAGGCATGAATAGGTAATGACTAAACAACACCAATAAATCGAAAAGCACTGTCCAAAGGTCAGTATCAAAATCTGTGACTGAGAGATGAGGGAACTGAGCTTCAGAAAGGGAAGTCCCAAAGATGACTGGCAGAGGCAGGTGACAGAAGCCAGGTTTCCTGCACCTCATACCCTCTGCACTGGATGGACACAATTCAGAAATCCCACCACAGTTTACTGACACTTTGTAAACCCAGGCAATGGTAAAAAAAACCCACGTCAGTTCACCTAAACAAGCTGTCTAACTGTTCAAAATACTGTAACTAATATAAAGAATCACCTGAACTTCCTCTTTATTTGATTAGCCAAGTTTTTATAGCTAAAGTTTCAGTATTACATAGGCATAGCATACTATATTGTATCCATTAAACGCAAAACCAGCTGATTTGCAATAATTCCACCTTTAAAATGAGAGTTTGAAAGACAGTGCTAGAAACATATTGCTAGTAGAAGCACAGCTTTGGTGCATAGTAAATGTGGATATAAAATGCAGTCTTTATGAAACTGGAGCATTGATACTAACGAACGAGGCCAGGCAGGTCTTGTTGATACATTTCCATAGAGCTCTGTGAATACTCCTGAGTCCTAACCTCTGATGTTGTGGCATGCCTTTTGCCAGACTGCTTCTCCGGTGGATCTTAAATGTTTCACTCCTCATGAATAAAAAAGCAAAAATTTATTACTATTCATGACATTTCTTAAGACTGCTGTTGATCTAGAAAAGTTAAGATGGAAAAAAAAAATACAGGAAATATAATTTCAGAACCTGTAGCGTTGCCAGACTTTTGTTAGCTGCCTTTAAGTTCATTAAATAATAGGGCCAGCAGGAGGATGGGCAAGTCCCCTACAGAGGAGCTTTAACTCTGATTAAATCCTCCCCATCCTTTTAGGCAAGAAAGTATGACCTGGCAATACTGCTCTTTCTCCCTCGCAAACAGCCCCTCGACATGAGGATTTTTAATCAGCTGAAGCTTCCTTTCCACTCGCAGGCTCACTAAAGGGAAGAATCCACTGCTCTTACCTCTCAGTCTGTGCCTCTGTAAAAGCAATCACTGCCTTGCTGATAAACAGTTTTAAAGGCTGTCAGACTTACAAATTTGGCAAAAGAAGAGATCGATAAAAAAGTGTCATTGTCTATATCAATCAGGTAATTCTATAACCCAGCTCCCTTAAACAATTTATCATTAGTGCCAAGCCAGTCACTGCAAACTAAGCAAACTAAAATTAACAGTGACCATAAAATAAAATACAGCTTCTGTAATGCCTTTTGATTCTTCCAAAAACAGTAACCAGCATTTAGCCTTATTCCAATGCAATTGAGCTGAAAATACGAGGCAGAAATGCTACAAGTTCAAAAGGTTAAGTATCTTTGCTGCTTAAAGAAAATACTAGGTAAAACACACAATTTTATTAACCGTGTCACAATTTTTAGCGCTGCTCTATTTCAGATCTTTAGGAAGCTGTCTTAATTAAGGCAGTAGTCCATTAGTACTTTATGCTACCGCTAGTCTTTCTTCTTTGGGGTCAGACAACAGCATTTAAAGACACTGAAAGCCTTGGTGAGTAAGTACTAGCTATTTCACATCACCGACTGGATTTTACTAGTCATTTCTCTGTCATCTTACCCAATAGAGGCATCTCTCAGAGTAGCAATCACTGGTTTTAACTGACTTTAAGATAATTCTGAGATTAAGCAGGTATCTTAGAGTATTTTCTTTGAAAAAAAGCTGTAATTGGGTGTCACAGTCTCCTGAATAAATTATAGTGCCAATACAAGAAATTAAATCCTAAGGACCTAGCTAATAATGGGCCAAATCTTTGGATGCTGTAAATGTCATCAGTGAAATTTTTACATTGGCAGAATATTTGGCCCTACAGATTTAATAATGTATCAGATGACACATTTCACCATTTCTGTGGAGGCACAAATTGGAACTCATCAGGTTTCTGCCTAATGGAAGTAGCTGACAGCCAAGAAACTCATCTGGAGTATTTGGAAACTAACTTTACGAATACCCACCATGCACTCTTAGTATGCTGCCTTCTCCTCCAGCTCCTAAAAGTCACGCTTTTGTAGGAGACATAGAAACCCACAAGGGGAACAAGGGAATGGCTAAAGCCAGCAACAATAGGATGCATCTAGGACATGACTATGTATCATAAGCTCAGCTTTATATCACATTTCTCTCTAATGTTTCAATTGTTAAGTATTTTCATACAGGAAGGATAGTTTTGATATGTCAGAATGTTATACAGCTTGCTCATGTTCCCATAAATAGGATAAATTATGGTATTTCTAATTTTCTTTCAGATTCTTGCTATCCTATTCACATCTCAAGTGCATTGTCTTTATTTAATACGTGTAACCAAATTTACACCTTCTTCCACTCATTTTAATAATAAATGTTATAAAATAAACTCAAACTTCCGATATGGAGGTTTCTTACCAACTGTGTATGGAGTAAGAGGAGCAGAAGACAAAAAGAAAAAGGTATAGTTCATGCCCATTAGGTGTAAATCTGAGCGAGGACTGCAATGAGGTACCAGACTGGAACTTCAGGAATAAAAAGCTGCATCATTTCTTGATGCTATATTAATAGTTGGATAAAACAGCCCAGTGGCCTGATATTTAGACCGTTACATTAGATATAAAGGTGGGACAAGCAAGGGAGGATCATAAATTTAGACACTAATATCTAAACATGTAAATGCTCATCTGGACCAAACCTCAAAGTTATGGATGCTGACTCACTGTAAAATTACCGTCTGACTTTTAGCTTAAATACCAACTTCTAAAATTAATGGGAAAAGCCACAAAACAGCATGCTAATTCCATATTTTAGCCATATTTCTCAAATAAACCCAGCCTCCTGTATTCTGTGCGCGTGCAAATATAAATACAGAGTTCCTCTGTAAGAGTTCTTGAAAGGTTTCTGAGTTACTTCCTCAGAAAGGTGACATAATAGCAGCACTTCAAACACAAAGCCCACCAGAACTCTTTTGGTTACAATTCTGTGCATTCATGTTCATCAAATGTCCACTAGTTTCCTCGTCTCAGGAGACACCTGCTGAAAATGATTCTTTACTGCTACTTTCTCTTGCTCTGCAGAGACCACCTCCAGATTAGTGAAAGAAACTCATGCCCATTAAGTTGTTAGACTCTGATGAAACTGGCACAATGGTGTCCCACTGGGGTGATTTTAAAAGAGTAAGAAGAGAGACCGCATGAAGGCTTCCAGCTGGAAGTATATTTTCAGGTGCGATTTACAATTCACTGCAAGCAAGACTAGCTCTTAAAACTGCAAAGCAGCTCTGGAAGCTCTGGGAGCCCCTAACAGCTGTGACATNTATCAAAGAAATAATGACACAAAACATTTTCAAAACAGGTGCCTGACGTTAGATTGCTTAGACGTGGCCTCTAACGGTAAGAATGCCACCCATGGGATTTAAAGCAGGTTCTTACGCATTTGGATTTTACAAGCTTTCTAAGAGCTACAGCTTCCTAAATTGAAAGGGCCTTTTGCCAGCTTTCTTCCCCTAGATTATCCTCTGACATTTACCTTTGTCAGAATGCCTGCATACACATTGAAATGTGCCATGATCTTGATAACCCAACAACTTCTAATTACTTCAAGAGATTATAAACTCAGAGAAGGAGAGTCAACATTTTCACACCAAATATAGGTGTAGCACTTAGACCTGCTTGAATGATACAACATGCAAAAACAAGAGAAATAAGTAAATCAGTCATTAGCAATGAATTTGTGGCATTTTTCAAGAAAAGAAGTAGATACTGATCCCTGAATTCAGTCACTCCAGGACAAACAGTTTATTTTCAGTCCAATTTCTTACATGAGGTACTAGTTAAGGGTAAAGTATTTAACAAAGTACCAACTGCAAAGGGAGTATTCATAACCCAACTTTAATCAGCTGGTCTAAAAATGCAATGTTGGCTCATGAATCAAAGAAATAATAAACCAATTCTGTGTCAGCTCATTAACTTTTCAAGGGACCATTACTCCCCTTGCCCCAAAAACATAACATATGCATCTATTATTTCTTCTAAAATGCTACCTGAGTCTATCAAACTGACCACGTTATCACCTCTCTCGGACTCTAATGCCACCTTTGCCTTGTCATGTTCCAGAATTAACATCGTATTTTATGACCCTCATTCCTGTGAAAAACTTTTCCTTGACAATTCTACATTTCAGCTCTGAAACGTCGTCCCCTCTAAGATACAGCACTTCCCTGTGTCACAGCTCTCATTTGGACTTCAATAAAACAAAAAACTGGAAAAGCTACTAGTTTTGATGAAGAGATGAAGATTAGCAATGAGAATTCTGCAGTGGATAAGGAGCTAGTTAAAAGAGAAGCAAAAATTCAGTGCTTGAAGAGAAAGTAAAGGGCTGGTGGGAGATTATAAATGGCTTATCACAGTATTCTCATTAATGATCTTAACGCAAAAAATAAAGTTATGCTAATGAAATTTGTTGATACACAAATTTATGCAGTATCATCACTAGAGGGGGATTGAAGTATTACATGGAAAGAGGTAGATGTCAGAGAAGACTGCAGTAGAAGGAAAAAGATTAAAATTCATGGGAAATAGTACAAAGTCAGGCATTAAGAGATTAAATATTTTCTTCCTGTAAGATGGGAGCTTATTCACTGGAATAAGCAGGAAACAGCAGGAAAAAAAGATATGAATGTATTCATAAGTTTCAAACTTAATATGAAAGAATAATACAATATGGCTTTGAAAAAGGTAAACTTAATCCTAAACACTCCAATTGAGTATTTTTCAGTAAAGAAAGGGAGGTGTTAACATTACTATAAAAGCTACAAGTAAGAGTTTCTCATGGATAATACATAATTCTGTTCAGCTGTATTTGAGAAAGAGATTCAAAGTGAATCTCTGATGGAGAGAAGAACCTGTATGACAGTCCCTAGGATGGATGGAAGGAAATTAACAGCTTGGAATTTTAGTATTCAAAAATTAAGGACAACGCAGAAAATTAGATATACATCAGTAAATACACCCCACAGAAAAAGAAGCTTAATTTAAACTGAAAGGCAGCGAAATGTGTTTATATTGACCCTGTAACATTGCAATCAGAAAATAAAGAATTTCTAACATCAGGAAGATGAGTTCCTACAACAAAATTAGCCAAAGAGAAGGGAAGGGAAGAAGCCTGGGTTTCAATAATCAGCGTAAGCAGCAAAAAAGGAACCTACATATCTATGTTCTATTTATCCTGAACCACCATGCTGTACAGAACCCTTCCTGAGACTTGTCTCCTTTTGCTCTGTATCATCACAGCCTTGACGGGATTGCATTGAGGCTGGGGGGTTTATGACAAGGATGCAGACTTTCTTCTGTTAGAAACTTCTACACGTTTGAGCATACAGGGAAGGAGGGAATATCAGGCAATGAATGAGGAAGACAGCACAGAAATACCCAATTCATTCTAACACACTGCTATTTTGAAGTAACCTCTTTAAAAGCTGTTGCTGTAGGTTCCTGAGTTGGTAGGCAGTAGTTGTGGAGCCCTCCGTATGGGAATCAAAAGCTGGACTCGGTGAAGTGGCATTCCATAAGCCTTTGTCCTTAGATAAGGTACCTTTTTTCCACAGGTTATGTTTTGTAGTATTAACCACATCAGATTTTACACTAACCTACTTCGCTAGGTTTGCTTGGCTAAATCATAATCGTACAAAACAGCACGTCTGGTTATATGCTCTGAATTATGCGAAACCTCAAACCTCTGACAGACGCTATACCAAATTTATTTTTGATGAAAACAAGAAATCCTTACTGAGCTATTTTTAAGGCATCTGCTCTAAGAATTCGGAAACAGAGTTCTTTGGCCATCACAAGATCTAATCATACAACTACCAGCAGGTAGAGACACAGATATTTTTCTTGCCCCAAAAAGATCCCCTTCTAACATGAAAGAAAGATTACTAATAAAGGGAGCAGAGCTAACTAGGCAGCCTTGCAATCTTGTTATAGTCCTCCAGTGAGACACTACTTTTTGACACACATTTGTTACACATTCCCTCTTGGACACAGAATGCTTAAGGTCATGGTTATGGTTTCTACAGTGAATCCTCAATTATGAGAGAAGAGTCAGAACAGATTTTTATGGCACTAGTCTATTCATTTAGCAAACTCCTTAATAAAGGTAAAATGTGCCCCAGCTGCTTTCTTGACTGTGTTGTTTCAGAAATTATGTTAGTATAAAACGTATTTTTATTCTCAGGGTTTTTAGGAGATGAAGGACAAGCCTTAATCACTCAAATATTCCTGAGGCAATGCAGATGCCAAATATCACACCATATAATGCTGTAACACTTCTCCAGAGAACTTCAGGATTCTATAGAAGCCTGAAAGCAGGGGAACTGATGACTTTTCTGAATTCAGTGTTTTAAACTCTCTTGTTTAGAGAAGGTCTTGTAGCTTTCAGATAGATCATAGTAAATACCTAAGATACTCCCATTTGAAAGGAACAATGACAATCTGGGAGGCGTGGGAATCATGACACTTATCCATTACCAGCAGTATAGCTATTTTGTATTATTTATAGCTCCTACTACCTATTATCTGTGCTGACCCTATACCTATTGAGAGGTTGCCTTCACTATCTCCATTTAACTGTAGCTGTGGACTGCCATACTGGTTGAGGAAAAATAATTTTAGTAGGTCTGACAAAATCCACAGTTTAAATGGTGGAGAGTTTCCACCTTACCTATTTCAGCATACACGAGACTCAGTGCGTTTAGACAAGCACTTCAGGAGCTTACCACGTTTTGGCTGGCATCGCGTAGTGCTCCCAAGGCAAACAAACTGCGCTCCCTTTGCATGAACCTACATCAGAGGATGTCCTCCAGGAATGGTTCAAACTGCTTGTGAGTGCTCCTTCCACAAGATCAGACATAGTCTAAAAGAAAATACAGATAGTGCAGGCTCTGGATCCTCCTCACCAACTGTTTCGCTCTACACATCTGCCTCTATCGCACTCACTAATCTACACGTAGCCAGTGGCTTCTCTAGAAGCTCCTCTAACAAAAGCAATACTGGTCTGAAACGTTGTGCATTAGCCCTGACAGTTCTTGGAGCAGTGGAAGCTGAGTTAAGTCAATAATTAGCCATATCTTTCTTTTTTTCCTAATGAAAAATAGAAGTAATAATAATTTAATCTGGTACCATATAGCAAAGCTTCTGTAAGGCAGAGAAGACCCTAGGAGAAGGTTAAAGAGTAGAAAGAAAAATGAGGTTGCCTTCGCCCAGAGGTACCCATCCTGACAGGCAGAAGCCACTCTCCCCATGAAAGAGGTCTAAACTTCCAAACTACTCTGTGCATGCTAGGCCATTCTGTATTAAGCAACATGCACATTTTCAGTTCTTGTCCCTGTCCCACTGCAGGTGTGACGAGTACAAAGCATTAGAAACTATGAAATCAGGCCACATTAATATTTCAAGTCAAATTTGACTTTTCAATCAACAACATTAAATGATTGAGTCTTAACATCAGGCAAGGTACATCAGTATCACCTAATCACAATTTCCAAAATTTTCATCTGACAAATTAAGGAATGCTTTCTGTTTCATGCCACATCAATTTCTGACTCTTTTTATAACAAAATCAAAGATGCATCAATATGCATGGTTAGATAATATGGACGCATAGCAAATCTCCTAGTATTTTAAAAAAAATTTACAAGAAGAATTATTGTACTGGTAATTTTCTTTGCAAAACATGGCCTCTGCAGTAAAAGCAAATTTTTCATATGTTCTTGACAAAAATCCCTCTGCAATGTTTCTCAGCAAAATAGTTTCAGGCTGGTATTAATGGAAGCCGTTGGTGGTTCTGTTACAACATCACACTGTTGGAAAAGGCAATGAAAATCCAGAGGGATTACTGTACTATGGGAGAATGATGTCACCCCCAGTCTGAGGAGATGACCTCAGAGCAGCCACCGGCCATGAGAGTCTTAGGGAATGGCACCATCACAACTTCGCCACACTGCAGTTCTAGTAAAGCCATAATACTCTGAAAATTTAATTTGATTGTTTGGCATCTAAATAAATTACTCATGGAGGACCAGCTGGAAACTAATTAGGCATTGACTCAGCAGCACTTACTCACCAGTGCCATAAAGTGATAAATAGCGGCTTTCAAAGGAGATGAGGTATGAGAAGAAGGGAAAGGTAACAAGCAAATCATTTTGTATGCAACTGCTGTGAGAGACCTCCCTAACAAACAAATTCTGCATCCATCATAATTACAGATAGGCACAACCCAAAAATGTGTTTATTTTACCAATATTTGAATTCTGAGCTCATTTGTAGATCCCAAGCACCGTTTCTAAAAAGTTACAATAAAAATAATGTCTCCCGGAACTCTGAGACATAAGATACTAAGATCTGGATGCAAATTTTGCAATTCAAGTCTATTTCTACTCATCTTAAATAAATCTTCAATGAAAGGTCCAGAAACCACAATTTCCAAGTACTTGTCTTATGGGGGGTAGGGGAAGTAAGAAAGAAAAAAAAAAAAAACCAAAACCAACCAAAAAAAGAGGAGGTAACTCAATCAATTAGGAACCATATTTACCTACTCCAATGCTATTAACTAATACAGAGCTCTTCAAGCCAGGATTTACCTTGTTCTTATCTGTACAATACATCAATTTTGTTTTCCAATCCTTCTCATGATAGTAATATGAAGAAAAATTTTATATAGTTGTGAAATTAAGAAAAACACTGTACCAGGGAGTCATTCATTAAGTGTCAAACAGGATTACACAAACACAGGAAGTGGGCAGAGGAGAAATCTCCTCCTCATCTCTGTTTGGTTGATATTCCAGACTATAAAGCTATTACAGAAGATCCTATAGCAGGTACGGCCACCTTTCTGTTTTGTCATTTCACCTTCCTCAGTATGCTTCATGTCCTTGTTTGAAATTAATTGCCAACAGCAATAGACCAGATAAATAGGATTTTGGTGTGATATATTACCCAGGAATGCGCGATAAATCATATTGCTGGTACCTTTCAAACTCACTTTCTGCTTAAAAGGCACATCCTGTTTCCCTCCTAAAAGATCATTGGTTAATTATTTGAAATTATTTTTTCCAGACTGTCATTGCTTTATTTTTGCATTAAGACTTTACAGGCTGGTTAATTATTTGAAATTATTTTTTCCAGACTGTCATTGCTTTATTTTTGCATTAAGACTTTACAGGCTTGATTTTTGCCTCCTTCAAAACAGAGAAATGCAAAAGCCATAATGCTCTGTCCTTATATGTGCACATACTCATAACATAAATTTACAGCCATGACTTTATAGCTCTAGTTTTATGAAAAGCGTGTGACAAAAATCATGGCTTTATTAGATGAGGGGAAAAAACCCCCATTCTTTAGGCATAAAAAAGATGACCTCAGAATCATAAGGACTCTTCTTACAACATAAGGAACAGTTATACTATGTATATACATATACTACCATGGCAGGTATGTTTGTCTCTAACTGTTCTTCACTTAAAACTGCTTCTGCCTCATACGTCTCTCTATCTGCAAATACAGATGAGCGGTCAGGTTTGAGAGCAGCGCATTTGGCCTCTAACACTTTAGAGGCTAAAATGGGTAAAGAGAGGTTCCTTTGGCAGGTCTGATAATTCAAATCAGAGCAGAAGACTGGGCAAAGCCTTCCTCTGAGCAGCCAGCACACCAGAACACAAGCAGGGGAAAGAAACCCCAGCCTTCCCTTGCGCAGCACAGATGCCACATGGCCCTGGCCGTCCCCCAGGAGGAATACAAGCAATTTCCACACAAGACACCCTGCAGAATTCATACTCTCTTCAAAAAAAAAAAAGAGAGAGAACTATTTACAAACTATGTGAATTAATTAAATTCTCTCAATTTTGCCCCAATAAAAATTGCAGTAAAATTAAGATTTGCTGGGCCTCCCACTCCTGTATTCAGATGTCCCCACTTCTAACATCAAACTCCAAACAAGACTTATTTTATGGCTTCTAGTCCACTGATCAGATTTTAGCTCAAAATCTACAGGTGCAAAAAGCAGTCACAGGTTTATTGAATATATACTCTGTTAGATGGGACATACAATGTAAAAGTTAAGCTGAATACCAGCCTTTATAATAAAAGCAAGTATTTTCTACAGTGTGTTTGAGCTAATGACCTGAAACGCCCCACTGCCCAGCCCATGTAAACCTTCATTTTAACACTGAAACAAACACAAATAAAATTGAAAAAAATACCATGCAGAAGGTAAAATTATGGAGGTCCCTATGACTTTCAAATTAAATCTGTGCCACAGCTTTGACCAGTTCTTCTTCTTCTTTTTTTTTTAAATAACAGCTATTTCAATACTACCTCAGTATCTGAAAAAAACATGATTTTTCAAATATGTACAGCACATTCTCCAAATCATACACATTAAACAACTGGAAAACATGTTGCACAATTAAAAAAAAAATAACTCAGCTTTTTCTTATACCTAAATTATACTGATTTCAGAATCAATAAAATATTTTTAAAAGACAATAATAAATCCCTTGACTTGAGGTTACTCTTATTGCATTAGCTTTTCTCTGAATAAATGTAGTCCGAAAGAAAAATGTCAATGCAGAATGGAATGCAATCACTAGATAAACTACTGAATTACAAATTCCGCCCACACGTGAATGGGTACATAAGGGTTTCACAGGACTATAAGAGTACATTTCTGCATCAGGATTATTAAGGAGCGGAGCAGCCTGATTTTTCCTTACAAACAGTTTACTCACCACAAAAGGCAACAATGACTTCCTAAAACTATTTGACAAATGTGGGTCAAATGTACCAAATTGGTTTGGCCAAAACAGTAAAAAAACAGGGGAATATCAAGGATACTGATGTAACTCCAAACTTTTTTTCCTTTATTAAGGTTATTCAACTCTTCCCATAGCTACCTAGAATTGTTAAGGAAAGATTGTGGTGAAATTTCAGTAGACACAGTAAAAAATGTACTGACAGGCAGCAATATTTTTTTTTAATACATTTAAAACTTTTTCATACATCGTACAGATTTTCTTCTAATTAACATAAATTAAAACCTGAATTCCTACAACAGGCAAAAAATGTCAAAGCCCGTACTAAATAAGTATCAGCGGCCTTGAAGCTGATTAAACTATCCCCTTTGCCAATTTTTTTGCAAAATCCCATTGCAAAATTCTATTTAGTGTAGTTTTAATCCATGACGTCATGACCAGCCTAATTTCTTTCTGGATGGCTTCAGACCGAGTAAGAGAGCAAATATTAAGTATTCAAAATCGCAAATTTATCTTTTTTAGTAAATACATGAGACTTCATTCTTCTTGTCCTGAATGACTTAAGGCATATCCTATTTCTATTTTAATTCAAATATGAAACATCTGCTTATGAAGATATTGGTGACTCTTCTATTCACGTTTAATTTACTGTATTGCTGTAACTCTATCATAAACACAGCCATGCATGAGATTAAATGCAGTTTATGAAAGAAGAACGTCACTTGTTCCATTTCTTTCAAGTAATTCACCCCTAGTGCATTTAACAACATAATTAAGTTAACACCGGTGCTGTTTTCTGCTGCATTGTGTCAAGAGCAGCTGCACTTAAACCTGCATCAAGGTCACCTTCCCTCATAACTCTCATAATCCCAAATCACCACACAATAAAAAACCCTGCTGTCAGTGACTGAACAGATTTATATTATTCTTAACAGCCTAATAGAATTAAAGAGTTGTGCCACCTCGAATAGAGGCCAGATTTTAAGTTACTAGGCACGTAGGAATATTAGACACACACTTAAAATGAGCTACAACACTCCCCACATTCCATAAAAGTCAGCTTCCTCCGTGGCTCTTACAGGCCTTTAGAATTGCAGAAAAATTTGCTGGGAATGGGGGAGAAACTGTTCATTATACTAAAACTGCCTCACCTAAATGTATTTTCTTTGGCCTATTTTAAATACTGTCGCAGGGTATTTACGGGGCACTGAAATGATACAAATACTGTCAAAGTAGAAAGTAAAACTATGATATGTGTAAAATATGATGGGTTCTAATACTGCAATTAGCTTCACACTGCTTGATTAGCAGGCCTGCAAAGAGACCTCTTGCAATCAATTGAGCTACAAAATGGTTGCGTGTCTAGCAATCAAAATTCATTAAATAGGAAGATTTATAATTTCCTTGTTTGTATTTCCACTATATCTGCAATATACGGAAATATATACATGGAAAACTTTTGTACTTATTTCTCCTAAATTGTCTTCTACTAGACTTTAAAAGACCGGAAAATTATCAGTATCACAGACCAGTATTTGCCATGTGAAAGGTCACAGTCCCACGGGTTTCCTCTGTCCTCATCAATCTTCATCCAACCAAGTCCCACCTTGGGACCTAAATTATACTTTCAAGTCCTGCTTCCTCAAATTAAGGCTGCCAGAAACTAGAGAAGAACGCTAAGATTGGTATCAGGGCATTTGTCTCTACCCAGATTTTTCAGTTCAGCTAATTAGACAAGCTAAGAGAGTTGGGGTTGCTCAGCCTGGGGAAGAGAGGCTCCGGGGAGACCTTAGAGCCCCTTCCAGTACCTAAAGGGTGCCTAAGGTACCTGATCTACCTGAGCAACCTGATCTAGTGGAAGACGTCCCTGTTCACTGCAGGGGGGTTGGACTGGATGGCCTTTAAAGGTCCCAGCACATTCTATGATTCTATGATTAAAAAGGATCTATTCCTGCCAATGACATGCACACCCCCCAAAGAACCCATACTCTGTGTATTCTTGGATACGTAGATCTTAACCCACAAACACTTGGTATCGCTGCCGGCCTCTTCCTGCTGTAGAGCGCTGTTAGCAGCATCATCCAGAGGTTCTTCTAGTAACAATCCCCCCCCCCATCTCACAGAAACAAAATAATAAATCACAACACAAAGTAAGTACACTTTTACAGACCACACTGAATTTTACTATTTCATTCTCCAAGTTTGTCCTAAAGGTATTAAAGGGGTAAGTAACATTTTTACTGGCTTAGCATTTCTGTAGCTTTTATTTCAGGACAGCAGCCCTCATGAACTGCTAACTTGAACAGATCACAAAGAACATCATCTTTCTGCTACAGAAATTCATTTTTTTTTCACTGTATGATTAGTATAGAAAGGCTGGAAGAGAAATCCTTTGATCCAGGAGGATAATACTTTAGAGAAGACCAAATGATATTTTTTCTAAATTCCATCACTGGGCAAGAAAGATTGACTTAATCAGTTTGGATTTCTGGAACTACTCCATTTCAACTTTTCTTTTGATCAAGCTATATGTGTTAAGATGCAATAACTCCAGGCAGGCCAAATTTATGCACACGCTTCTTTGAACTTCAAACAAGCTTGCTGGACCCTTTAAATTCAATTTCATCTGTAACTCAATTACGGAGAAGTTGTTCTCTCTCCTCCCCCAAGAAAATATATTTTCATTTGCATCATCTCGTAATTTCATATAACCTCCTGCGGAATCCTATTTCCCTTGTCAAATGTGATCAGCTTCCCTAGGAAAGTTATAGACTGGAGTTAGAAAAGTGTTTATTCACAAAGTTTTATGTAATCTATGCCCCAGTAAAGATGATTCCAACATTCAAAATAATTCCATTATTGTCATATATGAAAAACTGGAAATGTACCACATAAGTTTTGTACAACAATCAGTTCAGTTCTCACTGAGATCTCGTAGGAAAATCACCTGCTTTAGAAATAAAATGGGTTATTATAACTTGTTATATGCTAGAAATGCGTGGGCAGCCAATCTTAGGAGGAAACTACTTGGACAAAAACCAGAGTGCTCTCATTTAGCTATGTCTAAAAGCAGATGTAGTACCTGCAGCGAATACACAAGAACAACACGGGAAAGAATTGTAAAGCAAACTCTGTAGATAGGGACACTGCATGGATATTGTAGCACACAGAACTCGAGCACAGTGGGGAAACTGCTGTTCCAATGTGATATAATGTCAAACAAAACATTACTGAGCTGTCTTCTGACATATTTGTAGCTCTAATAAAAAAAAAAAAAGTTAATTTCTACTCTAGGCCAACATGGCAAAATTCTCCTTTTACTGTAGCACATTTCTCTACTATCAAGAAGTCACCTGGTGCATCCTTGGCCTCAGGAGACAATTAACTTTTCCTAGATCAGTCGGATAGATATCTAGAAGATATCTCCATGACAGAGAATCCAAACCTTCCCTACACACACTGACATAACATTTTGCTAACATTACTATTACAACAAACCTGTTGCTTCTCGTCCTACCAATCTCAGGCTAGGAGAGCAAACCCCTTGCCTCAGAGCAGCTTTTAAGCCCCCCATGCGGTATCCTCCAGGCTTGCCATCAGATTTGCTATCAGTTCAGTTAACAATGTTGCTGATACAGAAGTAGATACGGGAACTCCACACATCTTTGTGCTTGGAGAGGCACTGTTCTGCATACAGGCTCTACCTGCGCACTGAGTCTCTTGCACACCACGTTATGCTATTTAGCCACACTGGTGAGGCCAAAACTGGGAATCTGCTTTATTTAATTCTCTGAACTACAAAATAACAACAAATTGTTTCCAATAAAACTCCACTATCTTTGCCAATAACTTAGCACTCTAAAAGCCTGGGCAAAACTATTGTAGAAAGATGAACACAAATCTTGAGGCCAATTAACAACACACGAACTTCAAGCTGAAATTTTGCAACTCTATGGACCTGTGATCTCAGGACAAAGTATATGGAATAGACCCCAATTACAGATCTCCCCCACTGCTTTACATGCAATTACAGACACCCTCCTAGCAATTGAATGATTTTCTTAACAAATAGATCTGACAGTGAGGACTTCCTAATCCTTTTTGTATTTGTCCTTAAGCAAGTAGCCTATGCCAGCTCTACACCGCTTCGATGCTTAGTACAGCAGCGTACTCAGCTCATTGCCATGCATGGCATGCAAATAGGGCTGGGCCAGGAATGTATTGCCAGAGTCAAGGATTCTGAAAAGAAGCATTAGCAAAAATAAAAACTCAGTAGCACAGATCATATACATTTAATTTTGCAAATTACCCAAGAGTTATTTTGACAATTGAGGTGCATTTATTAAGCCCCAATGAACTATATCAGCAGATCAAGATCCTGTTTTCCTTTTGCGTCTACTGTGCTATTATCATAAACCCAGTCAAATCAGTCCTGATTTATGACGCTTTAAGTGGGAGAATAATGAAATCCATTATCCCACTCTCCCAGAAATAACCTATGATATATACCAAGTGGCTTGATGAGGGGAAAAATATCCATCTAGCCCAAACCTTTTGTAATTCCAACATGAAAGTCCCTGTGCTGTCCATCCTACAGGGATGTCTCTCCCAATTACTGCTACCACGTTCACCACAGCCTCTTTTTTGAGGATAAGGGAAGAGATAAACTCCATTAGAACTTCTACAGAGAACAGACAGAAATGGCAGACATCTGTTTTGAGCAAAGTATGACCTCAGCAAAACCAATTCAAGATAAAATAGAAATACTCTCTTCTCCTAGGAGCGCCTCTCTCAAGAGGAAGTATTCTCTTGGATCTTCAATGAGCCACTAACAGTCAACACAAAGAAATATTCCTCAGACCTACGGGCCACTCAAAAGGGGGCTGTGATAAGAAGCAAATGCAGAATTTCCGATGTTTTAAGCCTGCTGTAGGTGCTACCCTCCAATCGCTCAGACTCTAAATACATTCCCAGGCTACAGGCTAGCCAGGATTTTCTTGTGCCAGAGCTATGCCATATGCTATAAGCTACATGCCTATGACAGAGGATTCAGACTTAATTTCTCAGGCATATCTTCTCCCATTATTTCAATTAAGGTGCGATTTTCCTGTTTCACAGTTTAACTCTTAAAGAGGAACATTAAAAGTGTGATTAACACATACGCTAACACAGACAGACTTTGCATGGGGTTTCTGAGTCAGTCACAGAAATTTTGGGGAACTGGGTTGTCATCTATGTCCAGAAGAGTATAATCATTCCTTTACTTGCTCCTCAGGCTTCTTAAGCTTTCCTGGATCTGAGCACTCCTTAATCAGGTGACTTTACTCCCAGTGAAACCTCTCCATGAAAACTCAGTCACTATTTGTGATACCTGCATTTGGAGACACAGCCGGCACAACTTCAGAACTTAATTCCAGTCAGGCAGTTCTGTCTCCATTTGGAGTGCTAGCACAACAGAGAGGCGAAAAGAAAACAGAGCTGAATAAAAGCTGAACAGATGGGACTTTGGCAAGACCATCTCTGATCCCACACAAAACGCAGATCTCTCCAAATTCTCTTTAACCTACTTGTTGGCTCTATTTCTCTACCTAACAAGGACTATCCTCACTCAAGAGTGTATTTCTTTGATGTATACCTCCTAATTCTGGAAACAATCAACAGCTTTTACTTATCTAGGAACTTTTCAACGCTAAAAAGGGGTTTGTTTTGCTTGGGGTGGGGAGAAAAAGGTCTATTCCAACTACAACAACAAAAAGTCTTCTACATAGAAGCTTACTGAGAAAACGTTTACATGAAACCAGCCCTTGGAAACACAATAAGGGGAATGTGTTTGTTCAGATTCAAAGCACCTTTGAAAACTTACATTTTAGAATAAGGCTGGAAGGACCTGGGGAGATCACCTTGTCTGTCACTTGCCCCGGCAGAGAAGGCCATGACTGTCATCCTTGACAGAAGTCCGGCTAATCCATTTCTAACTTGCTTCCTGTAAAGTACACTTCACTATTTCCTCAGGCAACCTATTACAGTACTTAATTATTCCTAGCACGAGACATTTAATCCAATTTAATCTTATTAAAGACCTAATTCTTGTTTTACCCACCACTATGATGGAGAACAGATCTTCCCTTCTTTGCAGCAGCATTTTATGTATCTGAAGGGTTTTATCAAATCTTGCTTCATCTTCTCTTAACTAAAGACTCCAAATCATTCCTCTAACTCATCATTTCTGATTTCTCCTAATGCTGTCCTTCAGACAGCCTCTGATTCTTTTGTATCTTTCTTTAACCACACTGCTCAATACTGGACAATATTCCTCTCCAGCCAGTGCCTCACCAGCGCTGGGCAGAGTAAAACTACGAGACATGCTCTGGCAGCGAAGAGTGAACTGTCTCACATGCCATGCCTTTTTCAGAACAGCATGACGATGCTGCCTCACATGCCCTGTGCCATGCATAGACGCTTTCTTGCTGTCATTTACCCCGTTGTGTCTCACCCTATGGGGACACAGCTGACTCGTCCCACGCGAGGGCAGAACCAACATACCTCCAACATACCCATAGTCTCCTACAAATCTAATACTCAGCTCCATTTAGAAGCTGCCTAGGAGAGACTTCTGCAGGACTTTATTTCCTACATTATTCCAACTCGAGAGCGAAACTGTACAACTCACTTTTTAGAATGCTCTCCTATTCCCTCACCTGCACTTCAGCAAATAACAAAATGTTCACCTTCCAGTTCACATTCCCTAACATGCCTCCTTTCACTTTCCAGTTTTTCCTATAGCATCAGAGTCAAATTAACACCCACTAACAGATCTATTTAAAGTGTCCGTTTTATCACTGCTTTTTCAATTTAGTGACATTCATGCTATGTGTAAATAACTAGAAAGACAGCCTGTGCTACAAACACTTTAAAAATCTACTTTCTGAACACACCACTAAAACATATAATATACAAAACAGCCATGCAGATTTCTTCTTTTGTATTTTGTATGGCTATCAGGCAGAAAACTATGATTATGACACTGCGTACCGCGAGTGCCCCCAGGAGCCTGAAACACATAGGATATTTTGGTGTTACAGCCCATGCCGCAAGCAGATTTCCTGAGTCAGGCACAGCTACTGCCTCTGCTCAACCCATCCTGGACCCGCTGAGCCAAATGTGCTATGCACATCAATTGCACGCCTTCAATAAATGGAGGTACGCCAGCTCTCCGCTTCACGCGTGCAGCTCAGGAGCACAGTGACCGCTTAGGAAATATTCATGCACACAGCTTTGAAATCATCTCTCTCCCATTTTAATAGACATAAATTTGAGAATTCACACAAGAACACGCAGAAATCAAATAGAAAAGAGAAGCAACAGTGAGTATAATAAAAGCATAATTCACTTACCATGCATTTGTCTATAGCTACCGTGAAAATTGCTTTAACCAGTCGTAGCTGCAGGCTGAGAATGAAATACATTCCTTTTAAAACTTAGCGGAAGAAATAGGCATTAATGAAACACTTTGATTTTAAAAGTAAAGATAAGAAAATTGGAAATTAAAGTTCCCAAAGCAACTGGAACTCTGTCATATTTTATGTGTGTATTGAAGTGAAAAATGAAAATACACATATGCACAAATGGGGAGAATTATAAGAACTGTCATGAAATAGTGTAACAGAACAGTATTTTTTCAAGGGCAGGATTCATCAGATTTCTGTTTCGCTTCCCTCCTGGAAATGCAGCATACCCCAAGAGAACCGAGAGCTAGATCCAGCAAGACAAAGGATTTCCTTGAGAAACTGGAAAAAAGTATAAGGGCCTTTCATCAGGACAGGTTTGAAATCAGGATTAGTACTGTTGTACTAGCCAAATGGACCGTACACAGAGGAAAAATTCTTCACTATTAGACCAGTTCTGGTATTAATTAATTCCCTCTTCAGCTTAAAGTGCTGACCTTGATGAAAAGTGGCACAATTATGACAGGAGCAGATGTTCTTTGTAACACTTTTACAGACCTAACAGACATTATCGCAACCAATTAAACACTTCCAAGCCAGGCTATTAAAAACCAAGCTACAGCGTTACTCAACATACTCATTTTGAAAAGGTGTAACTTGTAACTAGTAGACAAATGCAACTATGCAGGGTGGACACACGGGAGAGGTTGGCATGGGTTAGAAAGAAAACTGGTTTAAAATCTCAATAGGGCTTTTATAAATTCACTTACAATAAACAGGTGCTCAGTGCCATGTACAAAGCTGAGATTTTGTACATGATAACCCACTATCCTGTATTAAGCCCTGATGTCATGATTAAGTAGGAGATCTCTGGAAGGACACCAAATGATAACGAATACTCTCAATACTCTGAAATCTTGATTTAATTAATTCTCTTATCCTGATTTTGAATAAATGAATGATTTCAACCTGTTTGTACAAGAGGCCAGTAATAATATATTTGTCACTGAGAGTGAAGACATCTGTCTCACTGTTAATTCAGTAATCACTTGAAAATATTATTATTTGACCTAAGCATCCATTACGCTTTAAAGGACAGCGACAGATTAGATACAATACCAAGATGATACATCAATCTTCAATTCTTATCATTTATTTGAACACAGAGACATACTACTATATCAGATGCAAGTAGACGCAACAAAAATATGAAATACCTATGAAATTGGTAAGACGCTGACAATTAAAAGAGAAAAGGAATATTTAATGGTTTAAAGATCCCCATGCTATATTTCAAGCACGACAATTTGGCAATAAGCACCCAGTAACATTAGGAATAAATATATATACAGTTCTCTGCTGCTTAAACAAAAGTAGTCTAAACAGCCTTTTCAATCCCAAGTACAGAGCTTTAATTTCTTGTGTATTCTACAGACACCTCAAGCAGCTGTTTAAATTTCAGCTAAAAATAAAAGCCACGATGCAGTAGAAAAGTTTTATGCTAAAATCTTTTTGCACAAAGACGTTCACTCAAAAAAGAAAAAAAGAAAAAAAAATTAAATGGTGTTTCTGTTATTTCAGTGCAGATTTATGTGTAAACAAGCTGCCAGTCCCTTAGTTCAAACTACAAAGGCTGAACTATACTGGAGGCCCCAGTTTCCCCTTTGGTGGCAATCAACATTAGATTTGTTCCGAACAAAGCATTTTTGGATCCTTTTTCAGACAGCTGGTAAAAAACTCTTTGCATACACTCTAACTGGTACATGAGAAAAGCAGTTCACCCAAAAAAACAGAGGGATAATATTTTATAATGTAACAGTATCAGACTTCTTTTATATTGGGCATGTCTACATAAATAGTATGGTAATAGCAGTACTGAATCTTTTCTAAGTAGGTCACCATAAATACTTAGAATTATATTACATTTGTCAAAACTGGAAATGAGGATTGCAGCTGGTAACAATCTCACTTTGCCAATTATGCATCTTGGTACAGCCATCCACCTTATATTTACAGCAAATACTTCTACAAATAAATAAAAGAGCCAAAACTACAGATTTCAACATAGAATTCAGACCAGATGATTTAAAGACCCTGTAATGCCCTATAGTTCTGATGTTTATATGATTAACAATCATGCTACTATACAGTATTATAATATGGGCAATGGAGCAGTCTGCCTGCTTAGGTGATGGAGGAATCTATTTGTTTGACTGGAAAGTAACGCTGACTCTACCATCCAGGAGCTTAATAATGGCTTATATGTTAAAAAACTCCTAAAAATTAGCTACTGCATAGGCTGGTTGGTTTTGACAACTATTCGCCAAGAGTAAGTACCCTAGAGGTTTTGAATATGTCCTCAAATTATTGAGGAAAAAACCCGAACATTATATGTGCACTTGACCTCTTGCCCACAGGGATAACCGTTTCCCTTCCCTGCCAGCCACGGCCTCCGAGTAAGAATAAGGAGGGCCAGTCTTTGAGGCAGTCAGGACATTAGGTAAGGAAGAGAACATAAAAAGCCTCTCACTTTCTGCCCTGCTGTCAGTGGCTATTCACTTGCTGTTCCAGCAACACGCAATCGAAATATTCCCTTCATGTCCTGGCTTTGGAGTCCCTGAGCAACCGCACTTTGCAATGTAAAGGTGGAACCATACACTTGGGTTGGGGTTTTTCTCCCTAAAACGCTAAGAAAAGATTGCTATCTTCCAAATAAATGTAGAAATGAAAAGAAATACTTTCTCCTGAGATATGGAAAGCAGGTCCCATCCAGCCTTATGGCACCTTAATATCAGAATACTTAGGAGAAATGTTTGGGTGATTTGGATGAGACAGGGTTAACAATGGAGACGTTCGTTATTTTACTGTTGCACATTCTGTCTGAAATGAGGCTGCAATGCTGAGCAAGGGAAATGATGGCTGGCAGGAGCAGTATGAGTCTTTTAATTATAAGAAGCTACATCCTGGCTGGGGCTTTATGTTAAACAATTTGCTGGTTAAGCAACCACCTGTTCCATTAAGTTAGAGTTGGCCCTGACTGAAGAAAAACATTTAGAGAAGCAGCTGAGAAGTATTAATAATCCTACAACATCAAAAAAAAAGAAAAGGGACATACAGTTCTACCCATCAAAGCAGAAGATGCCACAAAATTCAGTAAAAACCACATTTGTTGCATATATTTTAGATGTTAGAACAATCCACTGAACAGGCATATTCCCGATTACAAAATAAAATGATGATAGATAAAAAGCTCTGCCAACCCTTGTGCTACCATGTCCATATAATGGAGCTCTTCCAAGCAAGCGAGGTGCTGTACACAGGGATGCCCAGGGAGAGGGGCACTAACAAGCACAGCTTGTTACCTCAGTACCTGGGTAACACTGGGTTACCCCAGGCAAAGGAGAAAAGGACATGAAAAACCATCCACCTGATGAGCTACCCAGTATGACATTGCACAGATCTCAATATATTACAACCACAGCACAAAAGGGAAATTAAAAAGGACCCCTGACCAAGGAGAAAAATATTGGAGAGACATGGCTATAAATTATACTATGTTTTCTTAAAAAAAAAAAACAAAAAACAAAAAACAAAAAAACCAAAACCACCACCACCAACAAAACCCCTAAAACCTCAGAAAAAGTGTTTCATTGATGGAGAGCTTTTCTCCAAAAGTGTGTTTTCAATGAGGAAATTAACAGAGACATAGCTTGACAACAGCAAAGATTCCTGTAACTCAGCAAACCTAGCCTTAAGGCTCTCAAATACTAACTGCTTTCACTGCACTAGTGCTTCCCAATCCAACAAGCTTAGCTTTCTAAAACCATTTTCTTATGACGTGTGCACTTGCGTTGCTTTTCAGTGGAGATGCTGAATACCATCAGGCTTCTCATATTTTGATTAAATTGCAATTTCCTTACCTTCCTGTATTTATCTGAACAAGCTGCAAGAATTAATGATTTCCTTGCACTAGCCACGAGATTTCTGTACAGCTCACACTGGCTTTATTTCCAGGCTGTGAGCCTCAGATCAATGTCATTCAGACCCTGGGGGCAGCAGAGCCGCATCTGCACAATAAATGCAGCAAGAATAACAAGCTGGTTTCTCACATGCAGTAAAAATGCTGTAGAGACTATGTGTTTGCTGCAGGGAAGCAAAGAGGTGGTATAAAGCAGTAGCACGTGTTGCTCAAACATCTGCAGGGGCAGAAAGGAACAGAAAGGACAGGTAGATTAAGGATAGAGACTGGAATGTTTTAAGGATTTTTTTTTTGTCTGCATCTCCTCATTTTCTTTTAGTCAAACAGCATGCGTGAAAGCACCACATATTAATCAAACAAAAGCAGAATATAAAGAATCTCAGGAACTGAAAATCCCATTAGGCTGTAGGTATTGTTCTTATGGATTAAAACAGACCATGTCATGAAGAACAAATGAACATATCAACAATTTAATGCAAATCATCGGCCCAGAAACACAATAACTTGTCTGAGTGGCAAGTAACAACTTTTATTCATGTCATTTTTTCCTTGTTGAAGCTTTTATTTCTAAACAAAAAAGATAATGTGTGTCATTTATTCACAGTGCATAGCTACTTTTCAGAAAATGAATTCATGGTGTTTTGAAAGCTCTACTGAGATTTTTACATTTACTCCATAAACTGAATGATGGCATGGACAGAAAAAGCTGGATATCTAGGATGCTGAGTGGTGCATCTCACAGATAGAACCTGAGTTTAAAATGAAATGTTCCTCCTTTCCTTGTTGCAGTCTCTCCAAGTTGCTGCCTTAGCCCTGGAGTAGGTTGCAACAGAATTTTTCCATCCCTTCTCTCAGTAACATCCAGACAACGGTAACACTGGATACAGCGTTCTTTATCATTTTGTTTCCTTACTTTCAAACCATAAGTTATTATTTCTATATATGGGAATTATAAGCTATCACTGTTACAAGATTCAAAAGACACTGCATGTAAACCTGCACTGTAGAACACAGAGCGATGGAGAAAGGATGCAATCCAACCCCAACTGAGCTGGCTGGAAAGCACAAGGCAATGGTGCTGGCAGTGTTACTAACACACACAGAGCTAATGTGACTGTATTGTTTCTGGGATTTGAGTTAGCAGCTCTGTACCACAGTGTGGAATGTAGAACTCCCTTAAGAGCACTTTCATTGGACTGCAGGCGAAGAGATTTACTTCCTTCGGTAGAGTACTTTTGCTCAGTATTTTCAGATATCCAGAAGTCTAATCAGTGCATTTCACCGCACTGCCAAGGACGCTATCTTCAGATATGATATGTCTTTGATACCTTAGGGAATGGTGAAAACATCAACAGAGAAAATGCAAGGTACTATTTTAACTGGCAGGAAAACTACCAAGGATTATCTTGTGTTGACAGTAAAGCAATTGCATTTTCTTGGGCAATCACTGCAGCATAAATCAATCTACACACTTGCTTTAAAGTAACTTCCTTCTCAAGCCAGTCTTCACTTACTACAGAAAGTCATACATGTGAAATTAGTGCATTTGCCTTCAACAATCAATAATTTGTCTGTATCTTTCNACCAGGTTCGTAGCCCTTCTCTGGACACGCTCCACCACCTCAATTATGACAACTTGAACAATTGTTTTATCACCTTTCTTTTCCAACAGTGCCAAAGAAAGAGTTCCCACCAAGTCCTGAAACCGTCCTAGGAAAAAGTAGTCTTCTCTGTGCAGCACTTTACCTTCTCCAGATTCATTTCCTACCAATGCCTGATCCAGACTACAGATAAAATCACAAACTGTGGCTGCCCAGAGGGCTCTGTGAAAGGCAAATGACAAGTGAGGACCCACCTGCGTGGCTGGGAAACAAAGCAATGCGGAGGCACAAAGTCTTCTAATAGACTTCTAGGTGACAAAAGACATCTGCCTGACTTAGGAGCAGGCACTGAGATGAAGTGCAGAAAGTACACAAAGGAATGAACTATCTCAACAGCACCAAAATCTACATTAGCTTCCCTGTAATCAAATCCTTTCCTTGAACAATACTTTTGAATCCTTACATGATTTACAAAATGTGTTGATAATGCTCATGAGATTAGAGAAATGTTGTCTGTACAGATGTAAAATACATTGCTAGAAATCAAACATGTGATCTGTTCCAGTTAGCTTCACTAGCTTCAAGGTAAAAAGTCTTTCATAAGGAATTTTCTAATTTAGATTGGAGAGACTGGCAGATTTCTGCAGTAGCCATCTGCGTCTTTGGTTAGCTCAGCTGAATAGTTCTCTGTTCGTCTATTTTTAATGTGCAAAGCACATTACCAAAAGGAACAAAACGATAAATAGCAAACTATTCTTTAAAAAGGCAGAAAGGATTTCTGTCATATAAAGTTATGTAAAATATTTCTCTTTTATTCTAAAATCACCCTAAAGAAATTCTGTTTAAATATTTAAAAATTTGGTTTGTACATTTAATTAGATGTTACCTGTGACATCTGATTGTGAAATTTGGTCAGATTTTCAGCCCATCTGGTGTCCATATTGAAGCATGCAAATCCAAATTTTGAAAAAAGTTGTACCAGAAATTAATTAGGTTTTGGTCATTCTCATGCAAAAAGTTTTATGCAAAGGTCTTCAGAGAAGATGGATTTAGAGGGGGAAGGTTATGAGAGGTAAAGTTAGCCAAGACAGTTATCTGTGGAATCTCTCAAAAGATACAGGCTCATCAAGCATCTGGTACTGGCCCCTCCTCAGGTCTGTTTCAGCTTCCTTGGGTGAAATGCAGCGCCGTCAGCACACGTAACCAGTGTTGTAAGCCAACATCTATCCTGCAGAGTTCAGCAATGCTTAACCCAGCTTCCACATCCAAATACCACTTAGCACAGCTGATGGGTTCCCTGGTGGTCAAATAAGGACAGTTCTGAGTCCACAAATAACGCTGAGCTGCAGCACCCCAGGGACTTGCAGGTCAACAACCTAAGGACAATGACTTGGGGTTGCCACCTCTCGTTCAGGTGCACTAGCGTCCACTGAAGTGCCATTTAAGCTCATACATCCTTCTGTCAATAAGGCCTTGAATCTGCTGCGCGAATTCTAAAATCAGACCCATAAGTATTACCCTGAACATGCAGTACTTTCACAGGGAGCAGTCCAAATGCACGCCAGCATCCTCTAATTCAAGAGCAGTATTTCAGAAGCGATCTTGTCTTGCCTAGGATTGTAGAACCACAAGAGCACTCCATGGTGACTAACCAAGTGGAGGAAAATCCTATTCTTCCTTCCCTGACGAAATGCTACTTGAGCTGTGAACTGAAGTCAAGCAGATGTCAGTGAACTGTTACTTTTCTATTGTCAGCAATCCCATGCAAGAGAACAACATTCCAAAGAAGTGATGTATTCTAATTAGCCTTTTGGGGGTTTTATGGCTAATAAATATTAAACCAGAAAGTTAAGACTACACAAAACCACACTACTCGTAACATTCTTTTGCTTTAAAGCTCACAATACTGTAAAGAACAGGTGGCATCAAGTCCACACCTGTTTTTTTATCACTGTACTCCAAAAGAGGGAACCCAGAAATGCCTAAGGAAATTGAAAGGAAGAAAAAGGAGATCCATGCCACGCACTGGTGCATAACATATACCAGACAATGGTTCACTCAAGCAGCCAGATGATAAAGAAGAACTGACACAGTGATTATCTATATTCTTTCATGACAACTTAATTAAGTCCCTTAATTAGTTACAGCCACTAAGCATTGCATTACTACTATTAGTAACTCAATCTACTGTTGCTAGATCGCCTTTTGTGACTGAATCTGATGTCTCAGATGAGACGTTAGAGCACTTTGCAAACACCATCATGCTAATGGCATGATCTGGCCTCAGAAAAGGAACTAATCCTTGGAATTATTCTCAAAGTACTCAGAATTTGTCAAAAAATCATGGATGGGTTTTTCCATCACAAAATTCCAACTAACAAAATGCACTAAAAAAAAAAAACGAAAGAAAAATCTATCCACGATATTTCACAAAAAAATCTAGAACATTTGGACTAGACCAAAATGTTCTCATTATGATTTTAATACAGTGTTGCCGTTTTTAAACTCTAATTAACTTTTCCAAAATCAATTTTGATAATTCATATTGTTGCAACTTCAATTATTAATACAGCATGCAACAAAACCAGTTAGAACAAAATATTCTAATTTAAAATAAAAATGCTTCAGTGCTGGGAAAACCTCCAAAAGTCCTAAATTATTTTTCATTCTAATTCACTGTGTATCCAAAATGTCTCCGTTGTTTGAATTTCCCTTTGAAGAGGAAGTTCATACTCTATCATCAGGAGCTGCCTAGAGCAAGTGCAGGTAGAGCATGCAGGCTTCAGAATGTGCATTTCTCAACGTTTTGAAAAGCAGCACAGTTTTATTATCTTTAACACGCACACACTCATTAATATGGATGGCTCACACATCATCTTCCTATTTCTCAAATGCAGAGGGCAATCTCCTTTATTACCAGCACAGTCTTCCCCCTGCTATTGCTACCACTCGCAGGCAGTAAATTCTGACACTAGGCCAAGCAGACTGATGAACATCTAGTACACCTGTAAAATCTGCGGAAGTTTCCATATAGAATTACATAAATGGAATATATTTATTACATTTTTCTGTAATATTTTCACTTGTTTCAAAAATATCCAGGCTCCACTCTTTTCCTCCAGGCCAGACCTGTTAGAGGTGCTGGCAGTGCTGCTCATCACCCACTTTTTCTGTGTTCCTTTAAACTCATGCTGGGCTCCTGCTATATACGTGGGCTTTTTAGATACAGTTTAACATCTCAGGTTGCATGTTCTGAAAAGAACCATCCCCTGCCTACCCACAATACCAAAATAATACAAGCTGCTGCTTTAATCACAGCAACATGACTCCATTTTGACCTAAAGAAAACATGCTAACCAAAACAGCTGTGCAGTAACTACATTTTGATGTCTCTTTCCACAGTTAATAGACAGTAAATATATTTGCATGACTGGCTACTAGAAAAGATCAAAGTGACTGGATTTAACTGGCTGGCTCTAAATAAATATCCGGAAAGGTTTTCATTTCCCTCACTATTGAGGATTTCTTTCAAGGGGGAATGCACTTCACCTTTACAAATCTAAAAGGAATACCACTGGTATCAACAGGAGGACGGGGGTTTAAGGTCCACTTGTCAAAAAAGCCACGAAGGGGAATAATAACCCAGATACAGAGTGAGAGAGGCTCTTTTTTGTATTAGTCCTATTCAAGTCGCTGTACCACAAGGGCTATGAAGGTGTCAGCTCTACAGAGATAACAGAGCATCCTCCTAATGGCTTTTGGTAACTACCACACACTGGGCTAAGCAGATGAGTCACCTGGATATCTAAACCTCCAAATTCCAGTCCGAATTCTACAAACCATGCAAACCAGTAATTAAGGTCATCTTTAATGAACCAAAAAGGTCTAAGACAACTTTTCCAGGAGATTTTTTTTTTTAAACTACTCCACTCAGCTCTAGTCCCTTGCCTTCACACCTCTAACTCTATCACAGTATGTTGTCTATGCTGCCTTGCTTACTATAATTGTCCTGAAAATCTGCCACAGTAACTAACGAGCGCAGTGTTTAATAGTGAAAAGGATGAACAGCCTGTCTACCAATAAAGTCCCACTTTATGCTTTGAATGTTCAGCCTGGATTTTAAAAGAATATTAAATTGGCCAAATAATGCTTTCCTGCCCTGCAAAATTTGTAGTCCTACATTGAAGAATTGTTTAATTATGGCCAGATACACAAACAGTCATATCTTAGAAGCAGTGCAACTGATGCACAATACAAATATTTTAACTAGTGCAAATATTAATACTTCTTATCAATAGAAATAATCTAGCATATACCGCTTGGGAATGTAACAGAGCTTTTTCTCTCCAGAGTTACAGGGTGATAAAATATAATATAAAGACCCCTAAACACACTCACAGAAGGAAAGAAGTTTAAAAAGGAAAATTATTTCATTAGCAGAAATATTAAACGCTACATGCAGAGGATGTCTTGGTTAAGGAAAAGAAATGCTATATCATTACTACTGTCACATCAGAAAATAACAATTTTATATTTGTCAGGTAAACCCAGTGAACTAATTAAGAACGTTTCCTGAGAACTGAAAGAACCGTATGTCCAATACTCCCCATCCAGGGGATATACAAATTATATTAACCTTTCATCTTGCTTTTCAAGCTGCATTTGGTATTAGCCTTCTGTTATAATATCATTCAATTTTTAACAAAGATCTTCCTTTAATTTACTTACATAATTACACAAAGCTTATTCACTAATGTACTCGGAAATACTTCACTCAGATGAGTTTTATGAAATTACACTATTTTGTAGAAATAAACAAAACACTCCTTCATCACATGGTAAATTCCAAGAAATGAGTCTATTAAAACAGTATTTTCTTTGAATGTTAAATGTAAATTTATCCCTTTTTTTTTCCTTTTAGATATATTAATCTCCATTAATTTTACATGTTTCAAGTTAGAAATTTGACTCTTGATTTAAACTCTCTGTGTTTTGGGTTGTTCCGTCCAATATCCTTTAGGAAGTCTCTTCTCTGGGGGTGAACATGTCAATTCTCCTGCCACTAACAGAGAAAGAAGACTTCATGCCAGGAGAGCCTCTGCCAAAACTACACTAGCATTTTGCCATCATTCAAAAGGGCTTTTTAAGATACATGAAAACACCCTTGTTCAAAACAATTACAAAGGAGCAATATGCTAGTTAAATAACTGAAGCGTAATGGTAACTCTATGGAGAAATTCTGTTTTGCCTATTTTAGTTATCCTTTGAATAGACAGATGATGATCCAGTTCTTTGCAGTCCTCGCTTGTACTCTCTGAGCAACACAAACTCACCTCACAGAACAAGGACTCTTACTCCCTAACTGGTGTTTTATGCCTGTGTACACCCAAGTGAAATCCTGCCACTGTCCCGCAGTCTGCCATGTCCTGGCATTGCCTGAGTTTCAGCACAACCCTGTAACACACAGCTGCACACACTATTGATAGCACCAACTTGCCTCTAGCCAGGCCCGCGGCTCCCAGCTCTTGCTTCTTCAGCAAAGCAAAGCGTACTTCAGAGCAACAACAGGAAAAAAAAAAAAAAATTAGCCTTTTATCAGCTTGGCGGGGTGAGAGAACAAGAAAGGAAGGATGGGAGAACACCTGGAATTTGAGCAGATGCATTATACAATGCAAAGCAGATTTCAAAAATAAAACACTTCGTACAAACCAACCATTTAAGCTTCAACAAAAGATTAAATCCCAACTTACAGATCTATGTGCAAAACTCAGCATGAGCCAGCAGTATGCCCAGGTGGCCGAGAAGGCCAACAGGAATTCCCGTAGCAGGAACAGTGTGGCCAGCAGGACTAGGGCTGTCCCCTGTATTCAGCTCATCCCCCTGTATTAAGCACCNTGGAGGTGTTTAAAAGACACGCAGACGTGGTGCTGAGGGACATGGGTTAGTGGTGGACTTGGCAGTGCTAGGTTAATGGTTGCAGTTGGTCTTAAAGGTCTTTTCCAACCTAAATGATTCTATGTGGAGCACATTTGGATTTCAGTCAGGTGCTTCAAGGGACTTTGGGACCATAAAAATCAGCAAATGGATTAAAGCAGTCTCAGTATAAGTTTTCCATCTCTGACAGGTATGTCTGGATTAGTCATTGAAACAATATTACTCATATCCTAAGCTGATGCAAGCTATGAATGTAAGTTAGATCTTTTTAATTTTATTTATTAATTTGTTTGAGAACACTGTGCACAAGAGGACACTACATCATGGAAACCAGTTGTTTAAAATGTAAGAAGTCAGTTATATTGCAAGACACTTGAGAATTAAATCAAAACCACACACGTAACATTTTCATTCTTCGTAAGTAGTTTCCTACACCCAAAGAGACATGCTCATGATATGCCTATTAAATGAATCCACACATGCCATATGTATCTAGGTATGCTTTGGCCAACCTCAAGTACTGATCAGCATTTCCACACAAAATAATGCAGCAGTACAAATAGGCATCAGAGAAGGGTAAGGTGAGGGGGTGGGGAGTTAGTGGTGTTATTGGTGGTTTTTTTAGTCTTTCTTACACATTTCACAGGGCTCCTGGGACTTGAGATTTCATTACACAGGAATATCCCTGATATCACAACATATCTCTTGCCATCAAATGCCTCAATATTACTGAGAGTCAGCTGAGAGAGCTGTAATAGCAATCACACGCACCAGAACAATCGAAGAGCAGACCTCCTGCACCAGCTGAAGAGCATCCTGACTGACAGAAGCTAAGCTAATAAAATTAAGCATGGCTGCAGCTGCATGAAGGGTTTTGCCAGCGCATCTGTGTTGCTGACAGTGTGTGATGACTTTTCAGTTACCAGGACACTGTGGACAGGATTCTGCCATCTATAGATGTGACTGGGAAACCTCTTCTCCAGAAATGTCAAAAAAGGATCAAAAGTATCAAGTTTTAGTTGTTGTTTTTTGTGTTTTTTAAACTGGTACCCCAGTTTAATTACAAGCTATCAGTAACATAGAATTCAAATCAAATACATCAAATTTAACTTAGTTCTCTACACAAAAAATTTTGAGAAAGAAAAACTAGCAGAGTAGGTAAGGCCCCCTCTTTGCTCTCAGAGATAGCACAAGTTCTTTTCCCTTCAGATCTGTAAACCTCTTGGCCCTGGTATCTGTTGGCCCATACAACGCCAATTTATACCAACACTAGATTAACTACATGGATGTCTCCACAGCTCATTCTAGTAGGCTAGTCACACCTGCATGCAACAGTTGGCAGGGTCAGACTTTGGACACTATGAAACTCACAATCACAGTCCATTCAGCAGGAGAACTATTTAAGTATCAAGGGCTAAAAGCAAATTCTCAAAATTTAAAACTGCAGTGGGAGGCTTGCAGTGGGAGGCCAAGCTCTTTTCAGTGGTGCCCAGTGACAGGACAAGAGGGAATGGGCACAAACTTGAGCACAGAAGTTCCACCTATACATGAGGAGGAACTTCTTTCCCTTGAGGGTGGCAGAGCCCTGGCCCAGGCTGCCCAGGGAGGTGGTGGAGTCTCCGTCTCTGGAGACATCCCAAACCCGCCTGGAGGCGTTCCTGTGCCCCCTGCTCTGGGTGACCCTGCTCTGGCAGGGGGTGGGACTGGGGGATCTCCAGAGGGCCCTTCCAACCCTACCATTCTGTGATTCTGTGAGTTCATCTTAGCACCACCAGGCTTTCCTGGAATCAAGACAGCATATTTTGGGATATGATGCTTAAGGCAAGAGAGCATTAGGGCACCTTACTTAAAAGTAGCCAGAGATGCAGTAGAATACAAAGAAAAGCAAAGGTGAATGAAATAACAGACGAATGGCAGCCAACAACAATATAACTGGATGATGGAGAGGTTACACCAATGATTAATATGGTCAACAATAAGAAGGATGCTTCCTCTTGAAGACAGAAATACAGGGAAAACAATAAAACAAGACAAGTAAGAAAGAAGAGGTTAACAGCTGGGAGATAACAGAGAGAGAAAGGGCAAATTGGAGAAACAAAGACATCTATATCATCAGTATGACCAAGTTTCCTGGTATTTCCTAAGGTCCCTACTACTGGGCCATCCATACAAAAGCTACATAACGTTCCCTAAATGTTCACATGCCAAAAAAACCTCAAAAAGTAAACAAGAAGCTAAAGATTATATCAATTAAAATAATCTCCTTTTCTTAAGGCAGGCTCATGACTTCTTTGGAGTCTGACTCATGGGTTTGAATACTCAGAGTAGGTAATACTTCAACATCTGGTTTATTCAGTGTTATTTATTTTGCTGCTGGTTTATTTCTCTGTAAACAAGCCTGATGAAAAGTAATGAGATTGCCTGTTATAGCACTTAGGGGATATTAAAATTGCTTGTTACATTAAACTAATTAGAGAAGGATAAAGAAAATAAGATCATATTAATCACACTCTACACAAGCCTATCCAATATATGAGAATCTAACCTTTGTGGAATAGAGTCCTCAAAACAACCTACTTACAGCCCTGTGATGGGACAAAAAGTTCAACTATCAACCAAAACAATCTACGCTTAATGAAAATCTGTAAAAATAACTGCAGTCTGTGACGTGACTGATTAGACACTGGATACAGCCACTCTTCAGAGATTTTTGTTCATTAAGAGGAATACCCCAGAATCCCATGCACAGACCTCACTCTCCTCAGAGCCCTCCTAAACAAAGCCTTCCCTTCAGTTTCTGCAAGACATCCTGCACGACCAGGTCCTAGTGTGTTTAGCTAAACAAGGCACAATAATGTTTAACTAAGCTTGGACAAGTTTTTCTGAACTCAGCTGTAATACTTTGTTTCTTCAATTTTAAGATATAATAGGGTTTTTTTTAAGGGAACGGACCTCCCTTAAGTATGACACAAATCTATAATATAAATCAAACTAATCTCTTTGGTTCCTTTCATTCAGCTCCCTTTCCTTCTACGCATACCAGCAAAGTCTAGTTTCCTTTTTAGTTATTTATTCTAAAACTTTCAGAGGAGAAGGGAAGAAGCTGCACTGACCTCTTTTAGGGCTTGTCCACAAGACTTACAAGTGTATACATAGAGAATATACACATCTACCTACGTATGTGTGGCTTACAAACCTCATCTCTGTGAGACCTCTCTACAAATATACTATTTACTTTTCAAAGGTGTCTTTTTTCATGTGCTTTTTATTCATGCAAATTCTTATTTTAAGATTCTTAATATTTTAAGATTATGTACTGATTGCTAAATAATGAATTATAACTAAGACACAGTATGATGGTCAGGTTCTCCAAGCTGCAACAAACTTTACTACGACAAACAGCTAGCTTTTTCTATATGTAACAAATGCTCGCTATCTAATGCTTTGAACCAAGTCCATCATTTATCCAGCATCTAAAGTAAAAGCTTTATCTGTTGATTTACTTTTCATCCCACAAAGTTCAGAGCTGTCGTTTTAAAAGATACTTCAGTAATTATGCCATCAGAGCCTATCAATTAACACCAAATTTTATATATAAATCAAAAACAAATGAGAAACCTAAAAAGATTAGTGCCCAAGAGATACAGATTTAATTGTAATAACATTTTTAGAAATACTTTAGGGCAATATACACTTAATTACTAAATATTATGAAACATATTTTAAACAATGCATCAACTGAAAGGATAAATTTTTACTCATAATCATACCCCTCATATCTATTTCCCTAATTCAATTTACTACATTAGAACTTGAAGGACTGTTATTAAAAAAAATAAAAAATAATCCAAACCTGCAGACTTAAAGTAAAACCAAACCAACAAACAAAAACACCAAAACCCAACAACAAACAACCAAAAAACCCAAATGAACACACACAAACAAATAAAAAAACTTGAAAAGGCAGGGCAGGTATTTACCTTGTTGGACAGAAAAGTATTTATAACTAGCTCATTTTTAGCATTTATAGCTAACAGGGACATCTAACTAAAATAAAATGTAATACATACTGCTTTTAAAGCCAAGCAGGCAATTAAAGCTATTCAAGTCACAAGTTGTTCTCATCCCACAAATGTCACATTCTTTGCAGGAAGGAAAGATGTTAAGCAAACGTCACCTTGCTCAAATTCTGAGAAAACTAACAACATGCAAGACAAAACGTCCAGCAACTAGGAAACCACAGCTCACTATTTCTTAGTCTGCACACCAATGAACCGAATCAGAACAAAAAATAAAACCTTTTCAGTTCAACTTCTTCCTCTTCCTTATCTTCTACTTCTTAAATATAAAAAGAAAGGGGTGACATTCTGTAGCATTTGTCAGTAGCTGTTCATTCTGGCATGTCAAGAACAGGTAAAGGCCACTGTGAAAACTAGTATATTCAACTTGCTAAAAAATTTTTGCCCAGTCCTTCTTCTTTAAAATTAAGATAACAAATCTACATTGACATAACTAAAAAAAAATTTGCACAGTTTTCTCATGGAACCCAACAGTGGTTGAATGCTGTCTGTACCCTCTCCCATCCAACAGAAAAAAAATCACCTGTTTACACGTCCAACATTCAACACAAAGGTTGAAAAGTACTGCCCTTTGCTTTCAAAGATGAATTTCACTTTTTAACATCACTCTCCTCTCCCAGGGAATATACTGCATCACAAATTACTTAAAATTCATGTTAAACATTGAACAGATAAGAATACTATTACTGATGGACTGCAATTCTAATCACACACTTACTAAAGGATTTTTCTTTTTTGGTATCAATATAAACACAGGGCATTCAGCCACTAGAACAAGTAAAGTCTAGAAGCAGCAGCTGCTTCAATAGGAGCTTTGAAATAATGTTTCTTATATTGCCATGGAGACAACGGGTCCTCACATTCAGTGGGACTGAAGGGATGGTTTGAAAAGCTTCAAACACAGATGTGATGCAGACCTCTCAACTGCCCTTCGCTTCTTCACTCTTGCCTTTCTCTGATAAGAATGTACAGTTATGACACGTTTAGTCTAACACGGCAGTGAAGTTTGGGCACAAAACAGATGTATAGTAATACGTGTTTCGTTTCAATTGCATTATTTTTCACAATGTGGGACCTCGGTTTAGTAAACTAGATATAAACACATTGGAATAGAAAAATCACCAAACCCAAGCAGAGCACAGGAAGCACATCTCTGCTGTACTTTATTGCCCAGGTTTGCTGCAGAGAAGGAAAACCACAGCAGAAGAAAAGCAGGTGTTCGTGAGCAACAGAAATTTTCATGTTGAAATCACGTACATCTGGACAGATGTGCCATTTAAATAGAAAACACAATTCTCCCTCACCAAGAGGGCGTTAACTTACTGTTTATGTGAAGAAAAATCTCGCTATTTGAAAGCTATTGTTACTGCTTACGCTTTTGGTAGGTTTTTAATTACAGCCTGAACTGAATAGAAATTAAGTTTGAGAGAAGCACAAAAAGCTTGAAAACATCCTTCTCTTTGCATTCCTTCACTCGCGCAACTCCTCCTTGCCATGCACAAGTGAAGCTGTGTGAGTTAATTCTGATGCCTTATGACATTTCACGCCAAAGTTCTCGCCAGCTGCCCTTTCACAGGCCTTTAGAACCTGGACTTTGAAAGGTTGAAATACGCAGACTCAAGTTTTAAAGAACAAACACCTATGAATTTAGAAGTATAAAGGAAAACTAAAATCTTTAAAAGTGACTAGCAACTTCTGGGTACTCATTGCCTTGCAGTAAGGCCTCCTCACAGTGTCAAAAAGTAACTTCTGGTAACTGTACCCCATGGCTGAGTTACATTTTGGTAGAGGAGCCAGGACAATCTGAACTGTAAATCCACGACTGTCACAAATTGGCTATAACAGGTTCATCTATTCCTTTAGCAGAAGCTTGAGTTTAATTACCTCTCTTGTTTCACGGCACAGCACTTTTAAGCAAAAACATGCTCAAAGTAGCAGACAATGAAAGAAATGGGACGAGATCATAATGAGATAGGTACTTTCTTTTCATAAATATACCTACCAGACAGCTCTAGGGCTTTCACCGAAAGCCACTGGACATGCTAATTAAGAAAGAAAATAAGGGACTTCTTAGACTGAAGACCTGCCAAAAAATGGGAAAGTAGGGGACAAGATAGGAAACATGCAGACAAAAGATATGGAAAAATAGGGCAGAGAACGACAAACTGGTAACATCTGACCATGCTAAAGAGAACAGTATAATGAACTTTAGAGAAGGCAAGTTAGAAAGTTGAGAGGGGGCTGAGAAAACAGAGACAGCAAAAACAACGCACAGTTTGACAAGTGATTTGCAAGTAAGTAAGCTCGTGGGAAATACGGTTATTTAGAGAAGAATTAAAGATATCCTGGAAATATCAAGTAGTAAATATGGATAAAATGGCTTCAGTGATGCTTTGCTGAGAGCAGCATTCGGTAGTGAGGTTCAGAGGTATGGAAACAGGAGAGAAACTAGGAATTCAGGGGGTTCCCAAATGAAGACAGAAACTGCCTTCACTTGTAATTCAAAGTCTGAAATCGGGTTGTTAAGATTAATGAAAGAGCCAATTTAGATAAGATTTCTTAAATACATTAATTATAATTTATTCTAATGTATTCTCAATCTAATAAACCCAAGGTGGTTTATTCCTTCAAGCTTTTTGTTTTAAGATAAGGACTCAAAAATACTACTATTCAAAATTTAACCTCCAATAAATTTAAATAATATGGCAAATACATCACAAAGACAAAATAATGGATGGTAAAGTATCAGGTTTGTTTTAAGGTTCATTTGAAATAACAGGATTCTTCACAGTGGTCACAAATAAAGCATTTAATTTTGATTCATGCCAATAAAACATTTATGGTTCTCTGGTATATATTACAAGGGCTTGTTCAATCCTTTTTTACTGAAGCCAATAGCAAAATTCCACTGACTTCTATATGAAATAGATTTAATTCTCATATGTTGACCATATGATGATGTATTACATTCCCATGCCTATGTTCTAATACCACTCCTATATTCTGTACATTTTCTGAATGATGTATCACAGCTCCATCACTTCTATTGCTTCCATTCTTCAGCTCATTTTATTCTCTTATTTCAGTGTACAACCTAGTTCACTGGTTTTCATCCCTCCTGTTCATGATCTTCTGTTTTTCAGCTCTTTATCTCTGCCATCTCCATGGATAATATTCCTTTGCCCTATCATTTTCCCATACCTACATTCTTAAGCCACTCCAGATCCGTGGCTATGCCCTTATGCCTTTAGTTTCCAAGCTTTTATTTCCAGGGTTTGTGGCTGAGTCTTGAAATCCCCCCGGGAGGTTTGAACACCCCATGGCCATTAAATTTCACAAAATACCAAAATCCTCTAGGCTGAAAATATTGTCTCTAATTCCAAATACGATAAATTCTGGAAAAAATGCAATTCTGCTTCTTGTGAAAGCCAAGCCAAGGTCAAGCAATCAAATAAGAATACAACCACAACACCAGCAGCTTAATAAATGCTGTATGCCTTTGCTAGATCCTTTCCCATCTTTGCTGACTGCCAAGATATTAATTTGTAGCTAGAAGCATTCCCCTCCCCAACCAGTTTACATCTGTTTGGTAGGGAATATACTTCTGCAGTCTGGATAAAATAACTTATTTCCTGCAGATCCCTGTAATTGCTAGAGAGAAGGCAGAACCAATTCTCAGACTAATTTAAAAAAAAAAACCAAAAAGCAAAAAAACTTCCTATTTAATCTGTAAGTAACTTTTAAACTGCCACTGAGGATCAAAACAGAAATATGCAAAAACCACAACATCCCAAACACTGGATTAAACTCTTGTCAGGACTGAACAGAATTATTTTTTTAAAGATTCTGGTTTGCTACACAGTTTTGTAAATGCAACCTTTCAGCTACATTTTCTATGTAAAACAAGTCTGGAGTTTTAGACTTCCTTACTGAAAAGACATGGGGTTGCACACACACTCCACACACACAGAAATTTAATGCTATGCAATGAAGTTCAGCTTGCAGGATAGATATTTCCTTGAATAGTAATTGCAATTTTAAGGCTTCTGAACTGTAAATCTGAGATAAGCCAAGGCTTTTTGGATGTTCATCTGAACCTGAACTCCAAACAATATGAAGTTCACGCATCACTGGTAACTAAACAAGGCGGTGCTTTTTACTCCAGAATTGCTGTCAAACAGATGAGAGCTACCATTACAAACACTGTGGTATTACTTACTTGAGTTTTTTAAAAAATTCAAAGAACAGGAGGTTTATAGAGATAGAACTTTTACTGAGACACACAGCACTATCAGAAGGTAAACAGGAAGGAAAAATGCAGAAGAGGAAATACAAACAGGGATGTTCCTTGCTTAATTACCATGCCACCCATGAGGGTTGACAACTCTGTTCCAGGGCTCTAACCTGCGGAGCCCAAAGTGATCCAGCACACCCAGAGAGCAATAAAGGACCAGCTGGCAGCAGCTTCGCCTGATCATTACAAATGAGCTGCAGTATGAACTAGACTGACCGAGAAGTCTCCTTCCTCAAATTCTTACACTAAAAAGAAACATGGCAGGTGGTCAGATCCTGACCGTTCCAGGAAACAGAGACAGAAGGGGACACGCTTAAGATGGGAAAAAAGATGCGACAAGAGAAAAGGAGTAGGTCAGAAGAAACTATCTAGGAGATTTTATAACAGGTCTGAATATCACTAGTTTTCTAAAAGGTGCAGAGTTTGCATACTACAGGAATGACCTAGTTAAAAGAGAACCAGTGCAGATTCTTCTGAAGAGTTCCATCGTTCCTGGTTCATATTTGCCCAGAATAAGGTAGAACTGCCAACCCAATTTCATACAGCCCTTCAGAAAACAGCAATGGAGAAACACATTAGCTAGGGTTTTTTTCAGAATGCAAACTTTACCAGACTAAGGAGAATGTCATTAATCCAAAAGCTGTTCTGTTTCTCTAATCTCAGCTAGGCCTTAGATCTCCTCCTCTGTGGCTCCCCACTCAAACCTGCATGTGTAGGCATGAAAGGAAGCATGTGTGCAGTTGTCTATATTTCATGGCAATTGCACGTGTAGTTTGCTTACCCCACCTGACACTGCTGACCAACTTCCCTACAGCTGCTTCACTGCAAGGCGTCATGTCAGCATCAGAAAGAACTTAGAACTAGCCCATAACCATAATTAGCTTGTTTCTGACTATAGGTCTGAGGCAGCCACAGTGCTCCTTTCCTCCCGTCTGCTTTCTTTCTATTCTGATGTTGCTGGAAACAGAATATGATCAAATGTCAGCAATTCAGATACATTCCATAAAAAATACATGAGAAACAGCTACTGAGAATACGACCAGGTGTTAAGATCATAACACACAAGCTTTTTCCAGTTCAACATACATACAACAAACCTTTTTCAAAAATGTATGCAAGCCTCAGCTCTTATTCTGAATATGCAGAGACAGATTTTAATTTCTGTGAAGCATGTTAACCCATATCTTCTATTTCAGTAGATGTGGCACTAAATATCACTTCATTGGCTATTCCAAGTGTGGGCAACAGCACATTTGAAGCCAGATTGTACAACATTTTGTCTGGTTTCCATGGAAGAATGGATAGGGATTAGTGACTCAATGCCATTCACCAACTTTTGCTTCTGTAAAAAAAGGGCAATGCAAATATGAGTAAATTAACTGAGTGGGTAGAGAAAAAGTAAGTACCGGCAGATCTACATGATTCCCTGTACAGCCAGAGCCTTTATGCCACTTTTCATTTTTGTACACCCTCTGGGACTGTCATGCCTTCTAGCCTCACCATTTACTAAGCCAGTTCATTCAGCAAGAAATTCTGTCTCTCTCTCTCAGGCACACATCTGTCAACAGAGCATGAATGGAGATGGAAGTGGCTTTGCTAACATCCCATCTCCAGAATTTATGGCAGCCTTTAGGTTAGCTTCAAAGAGGATCAGAGATATTTTTACCCTACAGTACCATGGGAACAGAAGGCACAATCAACCTGGGAGGAAGGGGATCAGTCCTGTTCACAGTAGAGCTGAAGAATTGTGCTGGTTGTATTGATACTGCTACTTGAGGAGATCACTTAGGCACCAAGGTTCTGGATGTGATCACAGTAACGATGAGGACATACCATAGCACTGTAGCCTTTCCTCTATGACGACAGCAAAGCTGCAGGAGACAGTATGTGTTCATTGCATTGCAGCCTCCAAAAGTAAACCATGCGCACAGTGACACAAACCAATATCCACAGTCATGAAATTAGGTTAGGAAATACATTTTGAGATGGAAAAATAAATGTTCAATAGTTTAAGAAAAGCTATTGTGAGTGCCCATGAAGGAGGAAAAATCTGGAGCATTTGTTCTTATCACATGTATTTAAAGTGCCAGAGTTCTTCCTCAGGTAAAGCTTTTTCATTATTTTAAGAAAGCCTGAGGTGTTCATTCAGTGTCTCATCATCAGGAAAATAAATAAACCACACACAAGGTGGCTACATGAAATGCAGAGAGCTCATCAGTGTTTGTGAGCTAAGAGATACAGATGACCTAGGATACAATATGGTGTCTTTAACATTAAACCTTTCAAAAACAGCAGTCAGGATAGAAAAGGTACATTCCACTGGTTTTCTGATTCTATCCTATGAAGATAGGAGTTTTGTCACAGGTTTCACTGATATTCTCCCAATTCAGACAGCGTAACCACATGATATACTACAGACGCCCATCTTGTAAGCTGGATGTTATTTATCTCTTTGTGAGCTATTGATATGTAGGTAAAAGAGCCATCCTTTTCCTGATATTTTTCAGTCTAGCTCCTTATTTTTTATAGCTTAAGAGCAGTGTTTATGATGGGACTTCCAACACGCTGTCATGAGCATGTAGAGGTACAGGTGGGACTTCCAAATGCATCAACCAGTCATACTAATGAGGAACAGTTTTGTTGTGCATTACTTCATTTTTCAAATTAAAATGCTTTTAAATATTAGCTGTCTTCATATTTAGTTTTACTACATTTCAGTCAGTCTTCAAAATAACAGCAAGAGAACAATAAAAGTCACAAATGCAAATTGTTCTCTAATTTAAAATGGACTGGAAATCTAATTTTTGAATACTTTAAACATGAGTCACAACTATTACAATACAGTCACCTTTTTCATCCTGTGATTGTCTTTATATATATAAAAATAGATCTAATAATACAAATACATACGATTCAAAATCTGTATTAATTTCACCTCTGATTCTACAGTGTACTGTAAGTAAATCTATGCGGATGTGCGCTCAAAATCCTCAAGAAAATAGTAAAAAAAAAAAATTAATAACTTTTCAGCCTAAAGAATTTGAATTTAAAACTTCAATAGGGAAGCTTGAGAGCTACCATAGAGTAACGGTGGATCTACCATGGTCCAATATTTACTGAAAGCGACTAGATTCAAATTGATGTTTATGCTATAAATGATAGGAAACGCGTCATCTGTGAGTATCTCCCAGCAGGCCAAAGGTATCACACCCACTGATATACTCAAGCAAGATCCACTAACCACTTTTAAACTTGAAAATCCATTTAAATTCCATTTGAAATATTCCATATATCCCACAAATCGAGGCACTCCTCTTTCTCCTCCCTGATACATTGATTTTAGCAGATGCTAATTGCATTCTAAAGATAATTTGACTTCAATCACATCCCAATCCTCACAAACACATTTGAGCACATGCCTAGTCCCAGCCACAAGATCAAAGGTGGCAGTGGTTAGGCTTAGAACACCCTAGTAGAGAGGAGGGTTTGGGTGGAGTGGAGTGGGGAGAGGGATAGAGGGAAGGAAGAGATTTTTTTACATGCAGCACTGTATTTGGCATTAGCCAATGTTTTTAGACAGTCCGTTTCTTCAACGTCAAATTCAGGCAAGTATAATTTGTTTGTGTCTTTCGGTAATTGGCTGGTTTTCACCTCTGTTTTTCCCCTAGATACCATTGTCTATGAATGTGTCAACATTTCTTGCCTACGATCAGCCCACAATAAGTTACTGTGGAGTACACCATGAACTGCTTGCTCACAAGCCCTATGACTCAAATAACCAGGAAGAAACAGTGGAAACACACCTAGAAACCGATCTGGATCTGAGCACAATAACAACAGCAGCACGAATCAAGGATCACAGTCAGCAGCTGGCTTAACTGTACTTTTTTTGTTGTTGTCTTTTTCTTTTTTTCCTGTAGCAGAGGCTGCAACCAAATTCTATGTAACATTATGGACAGAAGTGAGAAGACATATTATGGATTCTAGGATCCCTGTTCAAATTAAAAACGAATCACAAAGAGTAATTGTTTCAAGTCTACAATTTGTAATTAGTTAAGTTGTGCAGTATTTTTTTGACTTCAGAGTATGACCCTTAAAGTGAATCTTTTTCAAAACTCATCCTACCTACCTGTATAAACTGTACAGATGTAATGTATTTTTCATATTGTAAAGTTTCAATTACCAAGAACAGCTGGTATGTACAGTACCATAATTTAATTACATCTTACTTTACACATTTCAGTTTCTAAAGTTTCAAATTAACAAGTTATTTCTTGTGTTATTAAGTTACTCTGTTTTGTAGGGATCATTTTGTTACTGCTGTTGTGCCCAGAAAACTTTAATCTAAAATTCTGTCCTTTGCAGAATATGCACCGTTTTTACCGTGTTTAATGTGTAGAATTTTATCTACTGGTTCCAGAAGTAATGCATTAACCAAAAGGAGGGTTCAACTATTCAGACTTCTAAGAAATTCTTGAAATACATAGACAAGTTTTCTTACAAATGAAAATATAAAAAAAACAAAAGTAAAAATTCTCCTCAAACTTACCTATTGCCTTGAAATACAGCCTGATTTCTAAATCAGAAAAATGTTATGATAAACAGATATATTTTAACAACAAAGTTTATGTATGCAACTCTTAGCCAACACTGATGATGTTTTGTAAAGTCTCCCTGTTCTGCAAGAAAATACGGACAGGAGACTTTCACAGGCAGCTGTCTTTACAAAATCTGCTGTGAAAGCGTAGCCTGCCAAATCAGGCATTTGCATTTCTACTTAAAGACAAATGGGCCCCAAACCTACTTCTGTCAAAGATCGCTGCTGACAGAAGTGGCAACAGAAACAAGCCCTTAGAGTTATACTACTCCCAGAAGGTAAAATGTTACTCAAAAGTAAGAAACCTCTACTTTGCTGAAAAATACAGAAATTTGGACCAAACTAAAGATTAATAATCCTTTAACATTATGCTACATCAATCTAAGAAAAATAATGAAAAAACTTTAAATACAAAAAGATGTAGTATTAAGACTTTAACAACTACTGCATTGCTTATTTGTCTACCATTTAATATCTGGATTGAAGCATTCTTATATCCCATTCTTTGGTTTTAAATCTTCAAGACTTCTCAATACTGTATGAGAATAACTTTTATAGTACTACCCTCGTGTTGGTAATCATAAAAGATTACAGAAATTAGAAATGCATTATATCATGCCAACTCGGTGAAATATAGAAGGGAACATGAGCCTTTCAAAATATAGGAGAAAAAAGTTTCATATGGTGAAGCAAATTTTTTATAATAAAGAGAAATTATATAACCACAAATCTATTTTTCTGAATGTTTATCCCACCATATTTTCGTGTAGCTTCAAAGCAGAAGACTGAAATTTAAAATTACAGTTCAACTGTTTGTACAAAATATAAAGCAAATATAATGAAAAATAGCTTCAAAATATTGTTAACAAATGAATCTGCATTCACTATCTTTTAAGTGGAAACAAAGTGTCAAAACAGAATACATTGTATTGGTTATTTATTTAGCATCTTAGATTTTGTAACATATTTTGCATAAATTATTTGCTATTCAAAACATTACTTGTCTTTTTAAGACTCATCTTAAACCTCCACACTTCAGTTTCTTATTTTTTTACTACACAGGTTCTTGAATTTCTGATCATCTTCTACAAGTGCTGGAATTTTACTATGCACAGTTTGAAAATACATTTTGCTAATTGTAAAATGAAACCAAAAATGCAGGTGTCATTCTGGATTCGAGCAACTGTTGTACTGCAGGAAGAAGTTACTTACTTCATTTCAAAGCTGGTTTTACAGTTTAATGTTCATGCATTCTGGTTACACTAGAAGGCCTGAGCTGCAAGCATCAAATACCATCCTCCCAAAAGATTATTTCAGTTATTCTTACTCCATTCTTCCTACTCTTTACCTTAACCCACTGCTCTCAAATATTTATGGTGCGTGAACATGGTCCTGGCACTGACACAATTACGCAAAATGCACAAAGGCTCCACGTACTTCCAATTTATGGAGAACTGTATGACATGGATATTTTCCACGTTAGACACACTAATGAACTTAGGCTAAGGAACATGATAAAATACTTTCTGATGCCAAGAGACACAAAATCTTTTTGATGTATCTGGTTAAACAAACACAACTGGGTATATGTCCACGCACACACAAACATTTCTCCTTTTGTTTCTTTTCCTCAATAATGAAGCACACATTAATGAATCTAGTTTGTCTTGGATCTCTAGTTTCAGACCAACATATCAATAGACAAATGGTAGACTAGCAGGGCCACCAAAGTAGCAGCAATCCTGCACCTTGCAGGTCTGCAATGCTATCACCATCAGCCTCCTGGGCTTTTGTAGTGCCAGGCTCTCTGGAACCCCAGTGGGGCACTCCAGTGCTCTGAGAGACAGATCATCCTAGGACAACATCCCAGGGCCCAAAGCAGCAGTGGAATACGTGCACACCCCAAATCTGGAGTGTCAAAACATACATTTCCATACATATAACTGCATGCCATTTTTTTTTAACGGACTACATCAAGCCAAAATCTGCAATTCTCAAGAAGATGGATGTCTTCAAGAAAACTAGATGGCACGTAGATACCTATAATGAAAAAAATCTAGGTTGATCTAACCCAAACAAGACTCACTCCTAAGGTCCTACGTTACCATACACCTGCTTTCCAACAGATTATTGATGGCTACATACTGACCCCGAGTGCACAGAAACAGTAAACGGTATAGTTTATGTGGAGAAAATCAAAAAGCATCACTTAATAAAGCCCCTGTCTTCTAAGATACAAGTTAGCAAGAAGAAAGCAGGCTGAGCCTATGGGTTCAAATATTTGTTTACAGAGGGTTACTTTCATATATCATTTCCATTTGCAATAAGATCCATAAACCACAAATAGAGGTAGCCAACAGCATCAATTTCGGTCTTGCAGTTAAGTGACACCACCATACCCTAGTAGATCATTTTATCAAGAAAAAGCTGGGCAAATTCATTATGCTTGCAAAATACAAACTGATAGAGAGTATAACCTCTATCAATAAAAAAACCCCAGACAATTTTAAAAATAAATCTTGCTACAAGCAACAATTCACATCATGCATCAGTGGGTCATGCTTCTACAGCAATTTACAGGGCTGAAACACCCACTAGGAAATTGAGCACAAGGATCTGAATGGAGGTCCTATCTAAAGAAGAAGGTATATAAGAAGATTAACGACTAATCTGGCAAATTACTGCATGTCTTAAGACAGCATATTAAAATAAAAAACGAAATGACAAAATAACATCTCTGCAAGAAAGCAAATGACTGTTTCAATTAAAAAGTGATCAAAATTTGGAGTATAAGGCACTGTACAAACTGTTTGTGAGGGAGCCGAGAGCTACCACTAATATATATATATACACACACACACAGAGTTTTCAGAGATACATTGCAAACATCAGACTTCTTTTGGCAACATACAACAAATAGAAAAGGTACCAGCCTCAGCTGTTGTGTACTAGCTTGCTTTACTGACAGGCACTCAGGATCTCCTCTTCCCTTCTCTCTGAAGCCATTTTTTATCTTTTACCATTATTTTCAGTCCTCAGATTGGACAAAAGAACAGAAATTGTCCAAAACCCACAATGTGAATGGTAAACCATAAGAAAACAAAACTGCAAGGGCAACAACACTGACTAGAAAAATAAAGCTAGGATTCCAGCATCAATGGAACTGTAATAAATTCTGGAAATAGCGTCAGCTACAAGCAGCTATATTTAGCTCACAATTGGTCTAGCTGAAATAGTTGAACAGGTGCAAAACAACAGTTCAAGTCATGTTCCTTCCCTAGCTGGATCCTACTGTGCAGTGAAAGATCTTTTTGCTTCAGACTTTTGCAAGGGTCTCAGGGGCCCAGGCTTCCAGAAGACAAATGTTGCCAGTAAAAGCCTAAATATCTGTAAATTAATATAACAATGGTTTTACTCAGTCAGAACAAAGGTATATAACCCTTGAACCCTGAGCATCAATACAGGCTGGGGTATGAAGGGACTGAGAGCAGCTCTGAGGAAAAGGACCTGGCGGTGCTGGTGGATGAAAAGCTGGACAGGAGCCATCAGTGTGCACTCACAGCCCAGAAGGCCAACCGCATCCTGGGCTGCATCAAAAGCAGCGTGGCCAGCAGGGCGAGGGAGGGGATTCTGCCCCTCTGCTCTGCTCTCGTGAGACCCCACCTGGAGTGCTGGGTCCAGCTCTGGGGCCCTCAGCACATGAAAGACATGGAATTCTTGGAGCGGGTCCAGAGGAGGGCCACAAAAATGCTCTGAGGGCTGGAGCACCTCTTTCATGAGGACACGCTGAGAGAGTTCAGGTTGTTCAGCCTGGAGGAGAGAAGGCTCCGAGAGACCTTATTTTGGCCTTTCAGTATTTAAAGGGAGCCTACTGGAAGATGGGGACAGATTTTTCAGTAGGGTCTGTTGCGATAGGACAATGGCTAATAGCTTTAAACAAAAAGACAGTAGACTTAGACTAGATCCAAGAAGAAATCTGTTACTCTGAGGTGGTGAAACTCTGGCACAGGTTGCCTAGAGGTGGCAGATGCCCCATCCCCAGAAACATTCAAGGTCAGGTTGCACATGGCTCTGAGCAACCTGATCTAGTAGAAGATGTCCCTGCCCATGGCAAGGGGGGTGGACTCAATGGCATTTAACCGTCCCTTCTAACCCAAACTATTCTATGATTCTACATCTGGGCTAGATAACATGTCTCAAACAGCAGCTGAAAGATTAAACCCAAAGAAGTAGTAAAGAACGTGGCAAGCACACAGTAGTATTTCCCCAGAATGCCCCTATAGTCCCCAACAATTCGTGAGGGACTTACTGAGCCAAATGTGGTGTCTTAATAGTCCCTCTTTGAATCCATACACAGCTTCTTTGAAGCCATATAAATTTGCAACATTCACAAGTCCTGACGACAGTAAATTTACTTTAACAAGAAAAGCTGCCTCTTTGTTCTAGTAGGAATGAATGATAGAGTAGTGTAATAACAACACTTTGCACTTCCACTTTTGACACAGAAATATGATTATCATGAAATTAATAACAGACCGACGACTTCCAGGTAGCTTGAATAACATCCATTCAGTCATCTAAAGTACAGACATTATCTGAAACCCTGCAGATTTAATCACCAGATTTCCCTCAGAGGGGTTCTTAAAATCAAGATTCAGCTCACCAGAAAGTAGAATATTTTTTCAGCTTTCTCAAGTCCATTTACAATTGTAAACAAAAAATAAGCCTGTTCCTCACTAAGTATCACAAAACACTTTTCAACATCGAAAGACACACATGAACCTCATACAGTTTGACTGTACGAACCACATTTAAAAGCAGGTATTAATTAAATTCGTAAAAAAAAAATTCTACCATTTAAGTGAATTAATAGTTCTATTATAAAGTAACAAGGCCAAATTCCATTTTCCTGCTCTACCTAATTATAGAATCTGATAAATTTTAATTATAAAGTTTCAGAATAAATCAACGTGAACATCATCAGAGTTCATGATTAATGTTATTTTAATGAACACCTAAGGAATTAACATTTTGCCACTAGAACCTTGCCAAGAATTTTTATGTAAGCTGAAGTGCAGCGTGTACAACTGTGAAAATCCCACATGGCATGGAGCTTATAGTCTAATTTATCAACATCAATTTTGTATGTAAATAACTCATTGTTAAAACTGTCTCTTTAGATGGCTAACTACAAAGGAGCACCTGCTGTGTACCAGCAAATGAGCCTGCAACACAGAATTCATTACACCCAGTCCCGTTACATTAAAGCTCTGATACACTCACAGTAGTGGACACTTCAATGTGTCAGCACTATAGACGCGACACATGTAACAATAATAACATACAAGTGAACACTAATTAATGTTGCATTAGTATGGAATTTCTTTGGATTAACATTAATGTTTGATGATCGCCTTATTAATCACCTTAGGTCAACTGACGTAAACTGAATGGATGTTATTGTAATAAATACTAAAGGAATTTAAAATGTTTAGTTATATAAGAATATGGGGTTTTTTCAGCTTTCATAGAGAATACCTTCCACTTTGTATTCTGTAAGAAACAGACCTCTAAGGTGGATGCAATACAGCAACAGTTCCATCCACAATCTAATCATAACGTGCTTGCACCAATGAAACATATTTCAAAGTCAAATAATTTAAACAGTGTATAAACTATTTCTGTGCTTCTTAGAGAACAAAGACGCATCAACTAGGGATGAGAATATTCATTAAAAGAAAACGATGTGTCCCTCCAGCACTGTGCACTTCAATAATTTCAGTAGTTTTATACAAGAGCATGTCATAAATGAGGCATGGAAAGCCATTAACTGAACCATTCATACTGAATACATTGTGTTGTCATTTGTTCTTACAAAAGGAATAATGAAACTGATTTATTTTTCTAGTAATGATGATGCACCTCCCTTTTATGTCTTGCTGTTGATAACTTTAATTTTGAAAAACCTGTAAACTCACACCATTAGTCTAGACTTCACTATCCAAAGGCCTTATTCTCATTCTCAGGAAAGGAACAAGTACAGCTTTCAACGGTATATCTCAATATGCAAATAAGATTCATGGAGAGGATTTTTTTGTTGTTGTCTTCTGCTTTAGCATTATGTAGACGGTTCGTATTTCTTCTCCTTACACTTCTACAACTTTCCTCTTTCTCCAAGTTCTAACTGTCACAACTGAGAATGGCAGAAATAAAAAACAACACACTATTCGGTCTGAGTTACTGGAGGAAAAAAAAAATGTGTTAAATGAGTTTCAGGTATCCACCTCCAGAGGTGAACAGGTTTGCTGCCTACTGAGCACCCGCTAAAGCTTGTCTGACTCAAGTGCCTTTTATTTCACCACTACGTCTTGCAAATATAAACTCATAAATATGCTAATGCTATAACACACTAATAATAATCAGCATTTTTTTTCTGTTCTATCACTACACATCGTGACCCTGGTTTTTGGTCTTTTTATCTCTTTGCACCCTAAATACGTATAAACTGCCCTAATTCCACTCTCATGAAGTGATTACAACACAAACTTTAAAAGTGGAAGCGGAAGGGGTGAACATGATGACCTCCTCATCTCAAAATCAACTTAACTATGGTAAATGTTTCCCTGTCTTCTTCAGAAACCTTCAGTCTGTGGGGAACAGAGTAGCTACATCAATCTGCATCCATTCTTAACTGTTCTTCCTATTAGAATATTTTTCCTTAGGCCTGTCCTAATTGCTACTTGCAGCTGTTGGAGGTCTACACCTATATATGCCATGGCCACCTTGAAAAACGCCATACAGGTTACTACCGACTGAAAGTCTCGTGATGTTTTAAGAAGAAAAATATTTTCTGAAATTTGAGCTTTCAGAAAGACTTGTGAAGAACGATCAGTACATTTTTAATAAATAAATAAATAAAATCTTTTTGAAATTACAGACTTAAATGTGAATGGAGTTAGTGAACCTGACTGGGAATAAGCACTATCTACTAAATTTCTATTTCCCTTTTTAAGGCAATATAACTCGCAAAATTTGTAAGACAGGATTCATAATCCCATCTACTGTCTGGCTTTAATATAGTCATTTCTATGCTACGTTTTTCCTGAAGCTTTCTTCCATTTCTTCATTTCTTTGAATAACTCCTTGAATCTACAAAGAATCTTGCTGAAGATACCTGGATCCTAAACAGGCATAAAGATCTGCCTCTGTTCTTCAGGATCAATCTCATGGTTTAAATTTAAAATTACAACTCAAATGTAAATTGCTGACAGTCTTTTCTCCCATACGCACAAGCTTTAGCCCTTTTCATTCTTTTCTTCCCTACCTGCATGCATTTTTGAAGTTCCACCTTTTCCTTAGCAAAGAAATTAAGAACCCCACTGAAATTAAGAGCTGATTTCAGATCATTTATACTGCTAAATTATATTCTAAGATTCCTTCATGTAATATGCAAGTGTCTTGATAAAAACCAAAATTATTCTTGGAAAAAGAATAAATTAATTTGTGCTTCCAGAAATAAGCATTAATGGCCTATTGTAAGACTTTGTGTTTAAGATTCTCTTTTACAAAATTCAGAGGTGGGGGGAAATTTATGCAGAGGTATTGCTAATACCACAAAAATACAATAGTTACTGAAATAAAACACTCAGCTTGCTAGCTAAAATGTGAAGTGATTTAAATGCAGAGATAATTCAGTGTTACTCCTGAGGAAGGACGTAGGGAAAGGGGATATAAACATCACAGATGCAACTAAATTACGCTGCAGGAACAAAAAATACATTCTCAAAAATTAAATGTAGCTAGAACAGAAGATATTTAAGGCTCTTTTTTAAAAGGAGGTACAGGCTAATAAGGTGCTAAATAAAATAGGAGATGAGAAGGTTTAAATTTAAGTCTGCACTCAATACACACAAGTAAACAACCTGATAATGAAAAAGGCTTCTGCCTTCCTCCCAAATGAAAAACATTTTATTTCTATTTTCACTAGTACTAAATATCTTCTCTATATTTGAGTAATCAGTAAGACAATATCCAAATGCAAATCATTATGAGGGATAACAAAGCTGGCCTTATACACATGAACTAAAAGGAGTAACTAACCACAGAGAAGAAGACGACAAGACCCACATATAGAAACATTTAAATCTCAATTCTCTAACTGCTCTGGGAGGCAACTAAAGGCTAATGACCTGTTTCACCTAAGAGGACTTTAGGGAAACCAAGGGAAATTGGAAAGTAAATCAAAGACAAAATTATTAACACATAAATAAATAAAAATAGACATAAAGATACCAAAATATTGCTCATATAAAAATTAACTCAATTAGATGGGGCAACGAGGACATACAATGCTGCCTATCAAAAGCAGAGGTCTGCTATGCTTTAGTGGTATATTTTTTCATTAACATCACAGTTTTCAAGACTCTCTGTTGTAAAGGTAATCTTGAAAAATAATTAAAAAACTAAGCAAGCATTATAAAAGGAAAATCAGAAGGGTAACTACCCTGAAATAGTATGAGTTGCTTTATAAGTTTACTGTCTGACTGAAGAGATAAATAAGCAAACCAGTAATTAAGAATGAGGGTGCAATGTGCTAACTACCAATAACAGCTCTTGAGATCCTTACAGTTACTTCTCACGCAAATCCAGTATCTCTATTAAAGTTGTCCAAAAATGAATCAGCATTTGACGGAAAAATACCTTCTCCTATGCCACAAACTTTAGGAAATATATCCAACTGGGAAAAAAATGAATTCTATCTATACAGAAGGGGCGGGTGTGTAAAATGGAGAAAGAAAGGAGAGAAAACGGTAAGAAAAGCAGATGTAAAAGGAAGACCAAAGTGATTCAACTACGAAGGACCCAACAAAACTGTGTAACTGGTCATAATGGTAACAGATTAAGATAAGCAAGTAAGCAGGAAGTAATGAAAATGGGAAGCCACAAATTAAGCTGCTCATTCACATTGATCGGTCCCAAATCAGATTTAATCCTCTGGGAGAGGGGAGTGAACACGATGACACCTAGATTCAACAAGCTGTGTACCTCACCTGCCAGGCGAGTAAGATGTTATGTTACATCAGAAGGACAGGATAGTAACACAGTATATGTGAAGACAATACTATCTGAATTGATGCCATCTTTTCAGATTGAAAACGTCACTCTCTTTGGACAGCTCAAGGTAGATCCATTATTTTCCTTCTGACAAAAAGGGCTTTTACTTTGCGGCAATAACTCCCTAAAAAATTAGTTTTTAAAAATGCATTTTTTCATCTTTAGTAAAAGCACACCAAAAACCGTAAAATACTCAAAATAAAGTGCTCCCAAAATTATTATAAAAATAAGAGTTTTGCAATCATATATACTTCATTTAAGGATAAAGAAGCAGGCTTCGTGGGCTGCAGTACCTTATAAATCTTTTCTGGTTTCTTTTGGGGTAGAGGGAAAAGGGGAACTGTTGAAGGAAAAGATGATAGATGACATTTGCCTGTGGGTAATAAGGCTTCCTACAAGGAGAAATGGCATACTCTGAATAATTATGAACAGTTTGAGGCCAAAAGAGACCTACAGAGTCTAGTCCTGGTCAGAAATTTCATCTGCCACAAAATAGTGATAAAAAACGGCATGAAGAACACAGGCTGAATTCACACTATTTTGAACATTTTTTGTTTACTAATTTGCTTAGCCTAAACAGCAAGTCAAACTGCAATTTCTTCCTTCTGCTTTGCAGAAATTCTTCCATCTTGCATTATGAATGTCAACAGAAAAAGAAAGTAATTGCTAATCCGCACAGAGAGAATGTCAAAGCATCAAAACCACAGCACAACTTCAATAAAAAAGAGATATGACCAGGACTGCATTTTAACTAAAATATTGAGTATATTTTTCAAAGAAAGTTTACGAGACACTACAATAAACATAGGTGTCTGGCAATATAGGCAACAACAAGGACAGCATGAAATATTCAACACAAACAACACTTTTAAAAAAAATATTAAGACCCCCTTCCCCTCCTCATTCCCCTTTATTTTCACCAGATTCTACTATGCAAGTGTCTTGATATGAGAGCTGTCCTTTTATATTGAGATAGCTGAGCTTAACTCCTTGAAACAAGATGGTATTATGGCTCCACTAAAGTCAGATGAAGTTCCACCATAGTCTTTAGAGGATTTGGCCTTTTAAAGTAGTGGGATTTTTGCACTTCTACAGATGATAATCAGGAGTCAGCAATGGAGATGAGTGTTTTATGTAGCACAGTTTGACATAGACAACAGTCACAACACACTAGCTAATCTCATAATTAAATACTCTACCTGCAGCCTTCTGAGGCATTTCCTATACTTGAAAGAGTATCTGATGAGAGGGCAACTCCTTGTTTCTCACACTTTAAAAAACAACCCACCCATACAGTGATTTAAGAATTTAAATTTTAAGTGTCACTGAGAAGCAGCTCTTAGGAGCCTCCCAGAAACTACTCCCCTCTAGACCAGAACCTATTCCGACTTCTCCTTAAGAGAATCAAAAGGACACTGAATCAAAGCTATGCTTTACTGCAACATAACTCTGAAAGAGCTAAAAAATCCGTCCTGCTGGATAAAAGAAACTAAAACTCAAAGTGTTAGTCAGCCAACCCCTCCCTTGCTCATCACGTACCCTTCCTTTCCTACAAGCTTCTTCTCAAGCTAAGAATTCTCAGTGAGGCTCTTGTGAGATGCAGTAACTTTTAAAAAATCCCCCAGGATCTAGAGAATATTACCTTCTTTCTCTGGAGTCTCCTCTAAGAGATACTAGTCCCTAGCTTGGGAAACTCCAGTAATTTCTCTCAGCTGAGCACGCTCAGCTGTTCTCAAAAGAATTGCACTCTCCCCCTCTTGCAGAAAGCTCCACCTGAACAAGGGCTACAGGAGCCAACAAGGAAAATAAGCAACCTTTCTCCCTGCCTCTGAGCCAAAATAGAACATACAGTAACATTCAAGAGTAAACAATTGAGTAACAAAACCAAAATAGAACACACAGTAACATTCAGTAAACAACTGAATAACAAAAATTATACTATCAATCACATCATGCCAGAACATCAAAATTCACAGCTTTAATCACAGTTCATAGATCAAAAGCATCAGAATAACTTAAATTTTTCTTCTTTGTAGTTTAAGGAACTTCAGGCTATTTTCTAGGTTGCCTTATGCATTACTTCAGCACAAGCTAACAAGATATTGAGTGAAAATTCATCAGCAGCTGGTCAAGTGTAAACAGGCCATCAATCATTTTTATTTCCTTACTGTCAGCAATTCTAATTTCAACTCTGGAAAAAAATTGTGGTTTAAACTGTGAAATATATCACATAAAATAGTGACATTTGGTAGTACGGTTTTAGATTCTCAAGCTTATCATGAGAAAGTCAGTTCAACACATAATGAAGTCATTCTTCCTTTATAACCACCAAACCCAATTATGGGGAGGGGGGACGAAAGCTGCTTCAACTAAAGCAGATGAACAAACTACAATCTATTCCAGAATAAATCCACCAGTTTGTACCTAAAGCTCCAGTAAAAACTCTGGAAGAATTGCAAAGGTCTCTCATGTCATATTTACATGATTTCTGCCCAAAGAAAAGCAAATATACATTTTGGGTTGTTCTTAGATTCCAGTCAGTGGAATATAAGTTATCAACCAGTTACTGTAAAAGGACCTTTCAGCTGACAACAGGAGTCACATCTTTAACACACCCAACACAGTGCCCTGCTCCAGTTCGCACGGTGCTGTTTTTGCAGACGTGCTTCACGAACAGCTTTTCTACAAGAAATCTACCTGACATTTGGTAGAAGTTCATGAAGGGGGTAGCGCTTCAATTAGTCACGCAAAATCGTATCATCACCCTCACAAATTTTCTGCTCATTTGGCAGATTTCAGAAAAAGGCACAGTGTGACAGGGTCCTGGGGTGGAACAGGACTAGCTTTTTCTTTCAGGTGACTGTAGCAGAAGCACAATCAGTCTCTAAAGCTATGTTTACTGCAGCTTTCTGTTTATTACAACAGAAAGATTGTAACATTTAAAGCAGTAACTGAGAAAGCAAGCTCGGATGGTGGACTCAAAACATAGGAAAAGCTGTTGTGAAAGCATGTCTACAAGACGGTGCATTGACCTCCCTGTTCTGGTTGCCGAACTTTGGATTTGAGGGAGCTCTGCAAGGTCCTGGAGGCTGCTCCTGCCTCCGGGATGTGCATGAGTGAGGAAACCACCTGGAGTGTGGAGTGGGCCAGGGCACACCTGGGAGGCAGGAGGCTGCCCCAGGCCTGTGTGTCCATAGGGAGTGGGCTTTAGCCAAGCCTCACCTGAAATTTGGAGGGAGGAAATCTTCCCAAGGTTCTGGAGGAGGCTCTCTAAGATTGCTGGAAGGTGTTGGGACTAAGAAGCAAGAAAGGAGTAAGCTACCCACTGTGTCAGGATACAGATCAACAGGGAGGTCAACGTACCGTCTTGTTGTCCTGTTTTCAAAAGCGCGTGGTATGAAGTGCACACATACTACACTGAGAGCACTAGTTACTTCTTCCTTTTAACAGAGCAAAAAAGTCTTTGATACTCTAAAACCTGTTGGAGTGTGCCTTGCTGTATTATTTTTGCAATAGAATGTTTGTTATCTGGACAAAGGAGCAAACAGCCATTCTGACCTAGAAACCACATACAAAAATCTTCATCTACCCAACAGCCAGGCCTTACGGAACTGAGGGGAAGGTACGACTTTCACAGAGAGATGGTGGCAATGGCTCCCCAGTACTCCCCCAGGAGCACCCTGAGCACAGAGCTAGATCTCACAGCAATCCTATGACACTGTTCTCAAACTCCTTCTCATTTACTTCCTCCTGTCACTGAAGATTCACTCTCACCACCAGCCAGAGGGAATACCAAGGACAGGATGATATTCATGGTGTTTGCAAGCAATGCGTGATTCCGGATTTACAGGCTGGCCTATAGATCTATATCACAGATACACACAGACACTCCACTACAATAATAAACCAGAGAATTAAAAAATTAAAACTTCCTCCATGAATTAGTGGTCAAAACAAAAATCTTAAAACATTCCTCTTGGCTAATTTTTCATACTCCCTATTTTAATTAAGTTGTAGTAACTATTTGGGTTTGTAGTAGTATTCCACTGGAGCTGTATCTAAATAAACGCCAGGCAAATAATGCCTCTTCCCCATGTGGTAAATGATACTCTTACTGATAAATTTTACCTTTCCTTTTCGTTTCTTTTTAAATGTATGTTCAAGGAAGTGTCACCTGCCTCCTCCTTTAAACTCATCCTTGGAAACTGCTATCATGTAGCTCATACACAACCCACATGCCACTCAGTTACAGTGCGTATCTGGAAAGCTCAGTTTCCCCAACCTGGATAACTACATCTTTATTTTTTGTCTCAACCAAGAGCCAATTATAATCTACAGATATATGCAGAACACATAGACTAGCATAAACCACATTTCATACTGAAACAAATCAGTGAGGCACAAAAATAGGCGAAAGGAGGCAGGAGGCCTCTGCTGTTTCTAAGCGGAAGAGCTGTTAATCTAAAAAGAGGTGTTGGTATATCCAAGAAAGTGACACAGGTTCACATTTCTTCATTAAAATAAGCATTCTTCTTCTATAGAAGCGAAAACCAGGAAAAAAAAAATCAGGTAGATTAACCTCCTCTAAGCTTTCTAAGGAGGAATTAGCTCCTCCTAACAGGTGTTAGGAAGGAAGCTCTGTAATGAGAACCTCTCTACGGGTGCAGCCTGAGGCTTAAGACATGCGTTAAGCATGAATCTGTAACACACACCTTGGCAGGAAAGGATGATGAGTCAGATGGATAAGGGAGAAAGCGCGGGGGTCTTTCTGATTTCCCAGGGTAGACTGAGTTAGCAGCTCACAGCCCACAAAAGGGACAGTTCTGCCCAGCCAGCCCACTTCTGCACTCTCAGTTACTCATTCCTGCTTCCCTGGGGATGTATATAGAGCTTGTGTGCCCTTCTCAGAGTTTGACTCAGCTCAGTAAAAGTGAAAGAAAATTAATCCAACAAGTGAGTAGACCTGGATGGTTGAAAGCACAAACATGCAAGGTACACAATGGGACTACCTATTCCAGCTGAATTGAGCACTTAGATCAACACAAGGGGAAAGGGAAAACTCTGATGAGATAGTGGGGAAAACTGCTTCACGATGAGAATGATAAAGCACTGGAATAGGCACCCAGGGAGTCAGTGGAATCGGTATCCTTTGTAATCTGACCTGACCAACCATGGCCCTGAGCAACCTGATCTAACTTTGTGGGCCCTTCTTTGAGCAGGGAGCATCACTAGATGTCCCTGATAACCGATAATACGACATGCTTGTATTTTAACTAATAGTTTCAATGATTAAGTTAATACTGATGAAAGCTACAGAAACAAAATTAGGTAGAGGGCTTACTACTTGCTTACAACTCTATCAAACATTTAAAATGGCATTGACAATGCTGCAGACTAACTGGAAAACAAGCATAGCAAGAATCGAAGCACAACATCAGAAATCAGGAATACAGCTGACTGGAAATTCTCCAAAGGAATCTTCCTTCTATTGAATTTTGCTAGTTTACCAAAAGCAGAATATTCCACGGAAACAGAGCAAGCACAACAGATCTTCTGACAAAGCACAGACACACGCCTTGCCAGCTCTGCAAGGTAGCCTTGGAACCAAAATCTGAAAGTTTCAGATCTGCTGTTCCCAGTCTGTTCTGGGAAGAACCTGGAGGTACCTGTCCCTGAGTAGTCTTGCTCTACAGAAATTCTTTTCCTACAGCCAGAGAGGCAGGTGTTCTCAGGGTCACAATAACTAAGGAGCCAAAGAGCCTAAGAACCTGGCAGCCTTACCTGGGGCTTATTCAGATTTTGCATGCTCACTCCTATGCAACAACACTCTGGTTTCCCACTGGGATCTAGAATAATACTTCATCTCTCATCTCAACAATCTGGTCAGTTGGTCCACAGCTGTTCAGGAGTTGACAGGTATAAAACCAATAATAATCTTGGCAGTATCACTCAGCATCACCTAAGACGTCCCAGGGCATTTCATCTTGCATTAGTTTGTGCACAGATGAACACAGGAGGTGGCTGGCAGAATCCAGAAGATTATTAGGCCTTTTTTTTTTTTTCATATTAGAAACAAAAAGTTTTCCAGTAACTGGAAAGCCAAAAAATAAAAACTCTGTTTCCTAGTCAGTTGTACCAAGGATCAAAACTGTCATTATGAACCTGTCTCCTTAAAAAATGGCTGCAAGCTGTCATATAGCATTTCATGATTCCTTTACCTAGTCATTGTTTCTTTACATTTAGTTCACACCTTCCAGGGAAACTTTGCAACGTTTTCCTTTACTTTTCTTCCTTATTAATCCAAGCAGTAGACTGGAAACATCATTACCAAAATGGTTCCTGCTTGTGCGCATACGCTGCCTCACATATACACTGTCCATTTGTGCATGTGCACAGTTCGTAAAGACACATTATTAATACACGGGTCTCTTGCTACATTATGAAAACAAACAAAAAAAAACCCCCAAAAATACCCACTAATCAAGTTTCCAGAGAAGACATTTATCTTGGAGTCCAGTTTTGGTTTCCATTAACTGTTTCCAGGGTGTATGTAATTGTTACATTTCTTATTTTCTCCTATTTGCATGAAATCCAAGTTGATTATTATTCTTCATTTCTCCTGCAAAGAGCTAAATATAATCGGTAAGAGAACAGAGAGAGGGATTCCTTTACCAGTTATCTCCTTTTACAGACTGATAATTCCTCCTATACAATATTAAGGTTTTGAATGAATTAGAAACATCGCTACTTGATAGAAAAGATAATCCTAGATTATTCCCGAGTATAGCCCATAGTTAAGTAGCTGACTTATCCTTTCTTTCCATCTTTGTATAAATTCTCTTTAGTTTTTGCTACTGATAATGAAACAATGATTAAAAATAATTAGAATAACCTAAGATAGGAAGGATTTTCCAGTAAATAGAGTAATTAGAATACTTTATTTAATGTATTCTACTAAGCATCACAGCTGGCTGATTTGAGACATTTATTTTCTTCACATACTCAAACAGAAAGAAAATGTGCCAACTGGCAACAAAGGCCTCCAAAACAACTGCGAGAAGCAGTTCTTGAGAAAAGCTGATCATAAAAAGATAAAAAAAAATTCGTCCTTTCATTTTTTTAAATTAATATGATAATGGGAGTTGGCTTGCTTGTTTATTTTCCCAGCCTTCTGATCATACACACTGGTCACAAACGCAACGATATAAAAGAATATTCTTCCTTTTTTAGCTATTTAAGAAAAAGAAGAGTAGCACATCAGATAGACAAAAAAATACTGGAAATTAAGCCACTGAAATTAAAGTTAAAATAAAAAGAAAGTGCCAATAAAGCTGTTTATGACCACAGACAAAGATCTAGTTTTGTTCTTTAGGCCATGTTTTGATTTTCTTTTCAGAAAGAAAAGGGAAATATGGAATTTGGATTTAGATCGTCAGGTCCTCGAAATCTCTTTTAAATCACTGTTTTAAGATCTGTCTGAACAGTAAAGACAAAGCATTAGAATTTTTTATGCAATACAGTACTGATATCATCAAAACTGATTATTAAGCTATTTCACATAAAACTCCATTGTTCCTTCCTCACAAAAAAAGATCAATAAAAGTTAGGCAAGAAATTAAGCTGAAAAGCCAGTTGAGAACTATGCAGATATCTCCATTTCTATCAAGGAGAAGTCAGTTCTGGTTCTGTAATTAAGAACTGCAGTATCTTACGGATTGCTGGCATACAAATATCTTAAATCCAAGTACTTAAAAGAAAAAGCATTTGTTTTTAGCCACAGAGTAGACCTCAACACTCTGGCAGAGGAAATTCATAGGGAGAGCCTTTAATCAACCACTTCCCAAATGATTTCTACAAGGAATTCTAGGTATCATTCCAACCTTTGTTTTATATAACGGATTAACTACCACAGAACTTAATTTAATAACTGCTCTCCCTTTCACCACCTCAAGATTGCCAGAGATTATTCAAATTAAAGAAACTTTCTTTTTACTACTTTACTCTTTGGAATTTCCTGTCCTACCCTCATTACCAGAGTTTCTTTTTATCTTCCTTTAGTAAATAACTGGATTTACTTTACATTAAAAGAAGCTGGCAGAGACAACCAGGAACCTGCACAGACTTTGGAATTTATTCAAATGTTTAGAATCACAGACTCCACGCACTGGAGCCAGCAGGGACATCTGGAGTTCAGCCAGTCCAACCCAATGCTCAAAGCACAGTCAACTACAGTCACGTTCCTTTGGGTTTTGGATAGGAACTCCACAATCTCTCTGGGAAACCTGCTCCAGTGTGCAACCACCCTCACAGAAAAAAAAGTTTCTTCTTGTTTAAATAGTTTCCTGTATTTCAGTTTGTGCCCACTGCCTTTTGTCCCGTCACTAGGAACCCCTCAGGCCTGTCTAGCTTTCTGTTCTTTACTCCGTCCCATCAGGTACTTCTACACACTGGTAAAATCCCCCTGGAGCCTTCTCTTCTCCAGGGTGAACAATCCCAGCTCCTTCAGCCTCAACTTGTATGGTCAATGCTCCAAATCCTTAACCAGCTTCACAGCCCTCCACTAGACTCCATCCAGTAGAGCCATGTCTCTTTTATACTGGAGAGCCCAGCACTGGACACAGCACTCCAGACGCGTCTCACCAGAGCTCAGAGAAGGCAAAGGATCACCCCCTTGACATGCTGGCTGTGCTCTTCCTAATGGAGCCAAGGAGGTTGTTGGCCCTTGCTTCAAGAGCACATTTCTGGCTCATGGCCCGCTTGGTGTAGGGCTTGGCCTTTCCCTTTTTTTGAATTTCATGAGGTCCCTTGTCTCCTGTGTCTTGAGCTCCATCTAAAGGGCAGCACAACCAGCTGGTGCATCAGCCATTCCTCCCACTTCTGCATTATCTGGAAGCTTGCCGATGGTGCACTCTCCCATCATCCAGGGCATTAACGGTTTGAACAGTACTGGACCCAGTACTGTCCCCGGGGAGATACCATTAGCTACTGGCCTTCAACTGGACTCTGTGCTGCTGACCCCAACCCTCTGAGCAGAGCACTTCAGTCAGTTCTCAGCACACATCACTTTGAACTTATCTAGTCCATACTTCATCAGTTTGTGTTAGGTGAAACAGTATCCCAAGTCTGACAAAAGTCAAGTTAAATAACATCCAGCATGCTCTCACACTGAACACGTGTTTAAAAATTGCACAGGGTAGTGTAGGTTACATACTTAGCCATTAAGGGTTTTTTAAGAGAAGAATTTAAGGCATTCTGTATTTATTTAGAAAACATAATTATTTTGTTAAAATGTTGGATTTGGTCTTCATTTTTCTGTAATATCAATAGTCTACTAAGAGTTCCCTGAACTGTCAATGACTGATCTTTTTAACAAGAATTGTTACATAAACAAGAGGTAAATACATTTTGATCTGAAACAGAATACAATTTAGACATATATTTGGACAACAAAAACCAGTTGCTCTATACTGATGATAAAAAAACATGATAAATGCATTCTGAAACTCCAGTCTTCAGTACCGTTACTAGAAATGGCATACAAACATTTAGAAAAAATGATCAGTATTCAACATCCTCCAGAAAATAGGAAACTGGTCAAGAAAAACCTTACGTAATGATAACCATTTTCCCTAAACTATATTAAAAGAAAAAATCTTGTAAATTAAACAGCTAGGTAGATGTTGCGTTGACAAATACTTTAAAATTTATTTGTAATGCTTGTTTATCACCATAGTCAAGAATTTATTTCATCTTGGAGAGAGAAAATGCTACTTTATTGAAGGTTCCCTGAAAAAAAAAAAAATTAGTCTTCAGCAACCCAATATATTTCCAGCCCTGTCAGGTATACCAAATACAAATTACTGATTACTGTAGTGAATCACCCTCTACAGAGCCATGAGTCGCTCATCATGCTACATTACTTCAACGTAAGCCTTAAGTTAAGATCCGATTAATCCTGAAATAGCTTGGCTCAGAACCGTTAAATGAAAAACAGGGCTTAAAAACAGAAAATCTTTCATTATCTTTCTCTAGCTCACGTGCATAGATCCCAGTTTATTACAAATTCTGTAAGACCATCTATAATCAGGTAAATTTAACTGCAGCTTATTTTTCAACTGTAAATCAATTTGGGGAATTCACTAGACTACTTTTGTCTTTTAAGCACACTAAAAATCCTCCTGAACAGTTTGTATCTTATTTTCTTGTAAAACTAAATGTTTCACAAAAGTTAACATGAAGAAAAATAATTTTCAATTACACATACTGCATAAAATACAAGAAAACCCACTGTGGGAGTGTTCAGAGTCAACTGAACTAGGTACTTGGCTAATGTCAACAACAGAAATATGAAAACTACATGTTTTCCTGCATAAATGCCAGCATAATATGCCATATGGGCATACCAATTTTACTGGAATAGGGTTTTTTTTCCTGAAAAAATAATACTCAATAAAGTCATCAAAAAAACCCTGAATAAGAAAAATCTGATTGACACTTTCCACCCACACATCACACATTGACATTTTTAGAGTTTACATTTTGCTATACCTGACTTCCAAACTTCTCTGGAACAGCAGTTTTTTTAAAATGTTTGAATATGAAGAGGACAGTAAAGTAAGAACATTTGAATCCATTATTTTTACAAGAAAAGACAGGAATACAAGCTCTGTTTGCTCATGTTCCTAAATAGAAATACAGAAAAAAGATTTCAGGAAGTCAGTTAGTTCAGTCACTTCCATGAATAACCAACTGCTATTCTATTCTTGAAGACTTTCACAAGGAATTTCTTCAAACTCCCTGGTTAGTCTAGTCTGCCAAATTTGGGTTCAGTTCTTTAACCAGACAGAAATCACACAGAACTTTTCAAGATTTTTTTCAAACAGGTCCCTAGACATCAATGGCAATAATCTGGAGCATCCAATACTAAAGTATATTATTGAACAAATAGTATATTTAACAGAACTCTAAACAGATGCTGTAATCTTCAGCTGTGTCATATATGATTGTTTGGAATAATTTTCATTATATGGAGAAAGAGACATCAAGCTAAATAGATAAAGGTACAAAGCTGTATATGAAAATGCATTTCTTCAGTCGTAGCTCTCAGATTCTTTAATTAATGAGCCGAATTATCAATTTTACAGATTCACAATATCACGTAGCCACACAGGCAATTCCACTGGAAGTTACAATCAAACCATGTTTTGGAGCTCTGCACAAAGATGTACATGCCTTAGTAGAACTGGTAATGTCCTTCCAGCAGTTTCACCATCAACAAAACCAACAAAAATGGACAAACAATATAAAACGATAAATTATGCACATTTAGATATGTATCAATATACAATCTGTGCACAGGTTGTAATACTTTTCACATCTGGTAAGAAGATCTCTTATGACAAAATTTTAACACACATCACCATAGCAGTTTTCTACAGAAGAGCAAACATGAGCTGGCAGGCACTGAGATGAGAAGATGTGAGTTTATAAGTCATGAAAAATACATTCAGGAAGGAAATCATACATTCCAAATAGATTTTCAGAAATCTATTAAAAAATATTAATGTTAGACGGGTCACTATATCCCCCACTAATGAAAGTTAGCCCCAAATTAATGAAACATTAAAAGTGGCAAACACCATATTTTCTGAAATAGCCTGTGCTCTCTGAAGCCCGTCAGACAGGAACAGCTTATGCAAACCCTTAAGTGGAGAACAGAAGCTTTACCATAAAGAGCTGTAGCAGATGAGAAAAGCATCTGGAACTTTTTCACAAGTTTGGTGCTTTGATTTGTGCAATGTGAATTTTCCCTGGTAAGAGATACCATTTTGTGCCCTAACTTCTTATTTATGGAATATCAGCCTTTTCATATACATATTATTAACTATCAGCAGCATATTATTAACTTCTCTGCAGCTATAGCACAAGGATAATTAAGGTAAAATAGCCCCAAGAGATGTAAATACCTAACAACCATGAGACAATTTTTAAATTAAAAATATGGACCATTCCTTTTTTAAGCTGAACAAAATGTTTCCTTCAATCTGAAATAACTCTTTTGGAGGAATTCTTGCAGTTTCTAGAAATACCAACAATGTTCCCCCTGAGCACTGAAATGAAAAATCCACTGCTCAGAACAAGATTAAGTAGCTTAAATGCAAGATACAGTGCACCACTGTGATGATAAACCAAAGTGTCTTGTCTTCCCTCTATCCAGGGAAGCATTAAAAGTCTTCATCAGGAAACCATAAAGCACAAGTAACATGAAGTTTGAGGTATCTGTATGCTTGAGGTATCTATATATCCTTCCACTCTAAAAGAGTAAGAATGGCAATAAAACACTCCACAAAACGTTATCAATCACAGGCAGTCTCTACATAGAGACAATGGGTCAGACCTTAAGCTGTTGTTGAAGAATACTCGATACTGGGGTAAAGCAAAACATAAGCACTCCACAGCACTCGAATTGATGAGTTGAGACAAAAGGTAAAGCCCAGAACTATGCCATCAATCAAGACTCCTGGTTTTCCATCCATTTTCTGGTTTTGAATTTCCAGTGCTCAGGTTCTAGTACATGAACAACTACTACAATTTGAAAGCTAGACAGGCACAACTGCACAAGTCCCAACTACCCACTGTATCATCTTCCCCGCAGCTGGACCTTCCCCGTGGCTACAGAGGGCTCTGAGGGCTCAGCACAGCCCAGCTCACTCCCTGTCTCAGGTGCTCCCCTGCTTTCAGGGATCCTAGCTCCTAGTCTCATCCTCACAGTATTTCAGTTTATGTGCTCAGATCCAAACGTGCCTCAAATCCAAATCAGTCTCATATACAGAAGCTGTGGACACAAACCTATGGTGAAGCAACAGGCTTTAAAGAACCTTCAGGGAACCCAAGAAGATAAAGCTCCAGCAGCTGCGTTCCCAGTGAGGTTCAAGTATGCCATACATGCAATACAGGTACTTCACCATCTGCCACCAACTACTTCATCTCCCTTGCAGCATCATTCCTGGAGTGGTACGATGATCTCTGCCACAAAGCAGATGAGATTATAGTCAGCCTCAGCTTGGCCTGCCCTTAGGCTACATGTATGGTCAGGGCTTGACTACCAGTATCCTAGATATGTAATATAAATCCATACAATGTGGTCAACTTCAGCCCACTTCCTGATCTGGCCTCAAAGTAAAATGTATCAATAGTCTCCTCCCATTTTCTTAAATGTCTCATTAAGAGACGGAAACCATCACCGGCGTGAGAAGGGATGGCTTGGCTCTACTCCATGCCACACTCAGTACAGCAGTGCCACACACCTGGTGTAGCTGGGGTACAGCAAGCAGCAGCCGCCATCACCTGTGGCACAAGCAGCACGGGGACATCCAGAACTGCAGGCTTAATTACTGCTAGTTTGCGCACGTTTTTGTGAATCGGGTGTGAAATATTCTGTGGAATATTTTTAACAAGATAAATGGTTGGACTCGATGATCTGAAAGGTCCCTTCCAACCTAGGCAATTCTATGATTCTAAATTATTCTGTGGTGCTGACATGTTTTTCAAATCTATATGAAGTTGGCTAATGTATTTTAAAAGAACAAAATAATATTTGTTTTATAAATATATTTTCAGATCTCAGTGTTTTAAACCTTCCTTTGAAGCTATTTTTAAAGATAGAAGTCTTGAAAACATGCAAAAACTTTGAAAATTACAATGAACATTCAAACTATTTTACTATTGCGCCAAAACCATAGGTAATTTTAACCTAAAAACCCAGTGAAGAAACAGAAGTGTTTGAAATACACAGAAAGCATGAAACAACAAGAAAGAATTAAATCACAACCTATCAGAAAAGGTATAAAGTATACTGCCTCAGCATGCATAACACACACACACATACATCCAACCAATATCCAGAATAAGCTGAGAAACTAATGAAGCTCAAATATCATGAAGCAACGTTACAAAAGGGAACCTGAATTCAAGAAAGCAGCTATCATACCATCAGTACATCTGACCTTGTCTTACCAACCTTTTTTCAGCCTTGCCTGAACAATCAAGCCCAGTCAGTGCTCTTTATTCAAACCCACAGGTGGGTATAGAATAATTATTCAGACATACCCGCCCTATTTAATGAAGGCAGAGAAAGCAGTGCCTGCAATCACCCTAATTGCTGCTCACAACAGTCACTTTAACCCACACTCAATCACAACTCTATTATCCGTTGTGATCACCCAGATAAGTGCATATCCCTATTGTGACTGGCAGTAAAAGCACAGGGAACTCAAGCATCATGGAGTTAATATTGCTGCACTCCAATGTATTCAATAACTTTTCAAGTACGAGCAGAGACAAGACGAGCTTGTCATTAGGAAGACGCAAGTGCTTATTACTAGAACAAAATGATTGCTCCTATGGATACATTGTTATCCACATGCCATAGTATGATTCTGCCATTGATAAGCTATCCAAATTCTGAGTAGTAATTCCTGTTATTTGATGTCCTGAAATGCAAATATATCCCTTAACAATATATGAGCAAAATTCAGAGAGGATAACAATAGTACACAAATAATGCCAAAATATCAGAAGAAAAACTGCTGCCTTTCAGAAGAATTATAAACATATTTGCCATTTACCATATGTCGGAATTACTTTGTGAACAGAAAAAGCTTCTTGGAGACAGAGTGCATCTTTATTAGTGTAGAGAACATTTTGCTTAACTTTTCATCGCCTCACCTCACTGTGATATAGCCCCTGTGAAATCAACAGCCACTTGTATAAAAGGCAGTATTTGCTGAAAAGACGCTTCTCCCAGCTTGCAGTAAGAACTCTTATCACTGACATCAATAGGCCCTTGATTTCACTTGATGTCCTTACGGTTTATTAGAGACTTTGAATAATTGAGAAAAAAAAAAAAGAGAACTAAACAAAACCGAAAAAAACACAACAAACTGAGGAACCACAAAAGCTACAGTTTCAATCATAAGTTCCCCTACATTTGTTTAGGCACTGAGGGCTAGTTTCAAAAAAAAACAGACGATGCAGAACTGACACAGAATTTAGGCACTCAAGACATTGGCAATGATCTTGTTAACGCTGAACACTTACCAGGCAGGCCACATCCACCATCAGCACCAGACCCAGGGGCTTTAGAGATACCCTGGATGTTACCAGTGTCAGTGCAGCTCACACAGCTTCCTGGGAAACCAACTGCTAGAGAAGGATTTGTGAAGGTGGCACTTACCGTGTGTGGTGTCTCCAAAGCAATGCAGCTCCCATGAGCAACACTCAGATAAAAGAAGTCTTAAAAAAAGTAATTAAACCAATATACTAGCAAGAAATGACAGACACATATCCAGAAAAGAATCTTCCAAGCATCTGACTAGTACAACTCATAAGAGTGATTAAAAAGAGCCTACCCACTGTCATTTCAGTTATGTTCTGTGAACTATGCACCATCAGGATGAAGACAGGAGCAAAAGCATGCCCTTTGTGGATAGCGGGCAAGGAAAACTTTCCAGTCTTTCCAGTCTCATGCAGGAGCTGTTTTACAGAGCCTCTGTGCCCCACTGGGCACAAACACACCATGTGAACATACACGTAGACTCCCATGCAGTATTACACAGACGCTGTGATTGCTTGTGGAGTACAACAGTGTTCCCAAGGAGAGGAAGGGAAAGAGCCTAGTCCTTCAACTGTACTATATTAACAAATGGCTGCATCATTTTTATAGCTCATTCAATTCACAGTCACAGCTTATTGAAAATATTACTAGAAGAGTCCAGAAGACAGTGATAAATCAGCAATGTCTCCTGGATCTACCATCTATTCTTCAGTGAGTTAGAGTTGTGAAATATAGTAACTGACATCTGATAATCTTCTCATTGAAAAACTTATTTAATCCAGCCTCAGTAAGAGCCATAAACTATCCTTGGTGATACTTTTTCCATTGAGATCAATATTAATTGTATAAGCAAATCAAGAACACTAAAAAAACCTAAACTTTAAATTCACTCCTGTCGTTTAACCCTAGTGTAACCCTTTGTACCTTTAAATCTTTTCTATTTCTTCCTTTCTGCTTCCCTCCTCATCTTTGCCGCCTTACACAGCCACTGTGTTCTGCAGCAAATTACATGACACTTGGCATTATACCACAGTTTTGTTTCAAGAGTCCAAGAATTTAAAACCATTTGACTTACAATCATGTAGCTTTACTACTGTAAGACATAGAATTTAACTAAAGGACTCCTGTGAGAAACCCACAGTGATCTTTTGGACTAATATGGTTGCTATACACCTCGTCTGCATGTCCCACGTGCTCTGGCTACTACGGGTGGATGCCTTCCCTTGTTAAACATTCAGCCATTTAACAGCAAACCTGATCCACCCTAGAACAGATATCGCAACAGACATCTGCTAACCAGAGCTACAGAAATCCCACATAGCTAACCCATGTGTAAAGCACATCAGAGAGTTTCAAGAATTACGTTGCATTCAACAGAAACTGTGGCTAAATTTTGAGTAAAAATACAGAAGCATCTTTATCTGGAGCAGGGACTAAAAGAGCAACTTGAATTCACAGAAAATGAAACAAACCAGCTGTAAATCCCACCCTCCCTTTGATCCCTGGTAAATAAAAAGAAAATATCAATAACTACCATATCTTTGAAATGAAAAAAGACCTGATATGCATAGATCATCTTAGTCCCTACACTTCATTATCCTAATGGCAATAGGATAAAACAAAGACAACATTCTTATTGGAACGGCTTTGGACTGGCCCAACTAATATGACTTACAGAATAGAAAGGAATTTCAGCTTCCAATAAAAAAGCCAAATAGCTATATCATATAATTATCCTCTCAATGTGCTTGCTGAATCATCTTGAAGTATCTTTAGATAAGAACAGTATGCCTACAGAAAATGTTTCCAGAGGAAAAACGTAATATTAACACTGTGTAGCCGTATTAATAGTATCCGAGTCTTCACCGTTTTATCATTTAACTGCCAGACATAAAGAAGCGCAAATCCATTCTTTAGATCTAGTAGTTATTTTTAAAATACAATCGAACTATATTCCTTTTCAAAAGTGCACAGATTAATTGGCCTACAAGCATGCCAGACAACCAGATTTCTGGATTTACCAAACAGTCCTAGTTTTCTAATTTAGCAATTAAGTAATTTCTACACTTGTAACTTGGTGCTATTAAGCAAATCAAATGTAGTGGTGTGAACATTCTACTTCAAAATTATACAAACAGATTACTTACATTTTAACAAATTATTTTTTTAATTCTTGCATTCTACAGGAACCGAGATTACCTTTTAAAACTCATGTCCTCAAATTTTAAGAGGGAGCTAGGAAATGAAATCACAAAGAAACTCTTGTTGCCAGCATATGAAAGATTATGTCTGTTTTGTACTAGTGACAGTTCACAAGAAGCCTAAAATAACCTAAACATTAGTATGTTGTATCTGTAATACAGCATTTTCCACAGGCTGTACGATATAACACGATTCTCACTATTTCTGGAGATCCATATTTAGCTTTTGCTTAGATTTATGTAGAAAAATGTTCCTTTCAACGTTTTAAAGAGCATGTTAAGAAATATAGGTTAAACTCTAATTTACACTAATTACAGGTTAAATTGTAATATGCACTAAAAATATGCTTTAAGACAGACATTAAAAAAAGGAAAAAATCTGGTTACCTACATTGTTTATGTATTCAGAAAGCAGGTCTTGCAGAGCTTGGCGGATAGCATTGCATTCAGCAATGATACGTTCTCGATGAAAATCACGCGTGCAGGAAGAATCAGCTAGCAAAGCCGCTCCACTGATGATAGCTTCCAGACGTTTCTCTAGTGATGGCCTTATTTTCTCTTCATTCACTACAAGAGGATCCAGGATAATTAAATTCTGGAAAACATTAGGAGTACAGGTAAGAAAAGTCAGCCCTATGAAGTTGCTGCTTTATTTTTCACTTGCATGAATTACAGTGACATTAGGCAACTAGCACTTTTCCCTTCCAATATCCCAAATATATTTTGACCATGGCAGATTCCATTTTCCCTACTGGGGCTACGCATACAGGTCATACAACATCCTACTCGACAACAAAAAGCTGTCAACCCCATTTTATAAGCAAAGAACTGAGGCCCAGACTACCAGGTTTATGGCAAACAGAAGGTATGTCTTAAAACGGGCAACTGCATGCCATCTTCCCAAGTTCTCAGACATCATTGTTTCTCCTCTTCAAGTTTTGTCACGGCAGTTGTAAAAAAAAGTGTTTCTTATTTCAAACTCTTTCCTGTGTCTGTCTACATTTACTGAGGGTCATCTCTCTTCTTTACCCTCCCATACAGTGGGCCTCTCTTGTATATTTACCTTGTAAATTGTTAAAAAGAGAAGCATGTTATACTAAGTTTGTCATGTCTATGTACAATTATGACACTGCGTATGAGTTTGCTACTCAGTAACATTCTGTGTTTTACCTAAGTATCTCAGAGCAGAGTCTCAGCTTTGTTTGAAAGAGTGGAGCAACATCCCTAAAATTTAGATTTTTAGAGATGAGGAGGAGCTCTGGATTGAACACAAAACCAGCTCACAGCTGAGAAGGTTATATCAGATTACACGAGCAGGCTAGTTCTGCTCATTTTTAGTCTAATACAATCCCACACTGTCAGAAAGTCATTGCTGCTACCTTTAACAGACTGAATATGGGCAAAGATCAAAACAATAGTTTTTGTTCAACAACTGTTTTTTCAAAGATATAAGTGTCCTCTTGCTTTTCACTCACTAGGGTAAACAAAAGCAGACAACTTTTGGCATGATAAAATTAATTACATTTCTGTGTCAAGCAAACATTCTAAAAAGAAAGAAAAGGAGAGGAGGTATTTTCATGAAATGTGAAAGTCTCTTTGAGCTTCAGCATTTAAAGAAATGCAAACTAGTAATTTTTAATCTAACTGAACACCTGAAACAGTGTCATTATGGTCCACATCACCAAGCCTATAATTCCAAATAAATCAATTTACCTGTTACCTCCAAGTGTGATTCCAAGCTTTCAGAAGAAATATTAAACAAGAAAACTATGCCATACACCCTGAAGCGGAACTTAGGCCAGGTAAATCAGACCTTATCTGTGCTTATCCATCACGTGCTGGACTTCTCTTAAGCTAAAGAATTTTAATTATTTTTTCAATTTAGATTTAATATCACAATTTCAGGTACTGTCTAGCTTAGGCAATTCTAAGAGTAGTGAAAATGTTATATTAGAACATCGTAAGATAAAAGCTTAAACAGCTAGGAAAGGGGACTTAGTCACCTTGAAATTTTCTTGATGATTTCTATGAGCATTCTCTTACACGTTAGGTATGATTTAGGGAAAGGAAAACTTTTTAAACTGTTCAATCCTCCCATCTCTTATGAAATATAAGAATTGTTTTGAGAGAGGTGGGATATTGTCCAGCAAAACCAGAGAAAAATCAGACTTCATATTCTGATTATTTCCAAAGGAAACCACTGCAGGCTCTTTCTGCATTACTGTGTCGTTCAAATGGAGGCCTGTATTTCCCAGCTCACACGATCAGTGCAGGTTTCACCTTCACTACTGTTTGATTGCCTTGAAGTCTTTAAATTTAAAAGAATTGAAAAAGTATTCCAACTATTTAAGTACTCTCATCACTTCAGCCCCACACTTAATATCTATTTATATACATAGAAATCAGTGGACAATGAACCTTCCTAAGTAACTTCTGTAAAACCTTCTGGGGCCTGAAGTTCTAGGTTTATGCTATGCTTCATACCATAAACCATGACTACATGAACTCAAGTTCTCAAACGTCCAGAAGCAATGACTATAGAGAAAAGGTACCAGGGAATTTCTGTCTCTCTCCACGTTTTCTGTGTTGAGTTTGGTGATCTTCATACCACTGCAAACTGTCACAATAAATCAGGCCAGTGCTACTGCTAGTGCAATTTTCTGCTGTCTATTCTGAGAGATTATAAAAAGTCTAAAACTAGGTTTATGGACTTGTTTCAGCAAGTGACAGGACAGGCCATTAAAATGGTTTATGGGTCTATGTCAGGTGTTTATGCACATCCAGCAGATGAAACTTTACATTAAGCTAAAATACTACCTATGTATTTCCAAGCTCCAGGATTTTCTCAAACCAATGTTCACCTATCCAGATACATACAACATAGTGAAAAGGAGGGAAAGAGACTACATATTTTGAAGATAAAAGACACAGCTATTTGTATACCCATAAAAGCAACATATTAACCCTATTTGTAACTCTTAATTATTTCCTAATTGAAAGATGTAAAAAATATGTTGATCATGGAAACATTAATCTCAACTTTGGAACCAAAGCCAAACTGGGACAGAACTGTAATTCGTCCACTAGCAAAGATAGAGCAAAGGAAATAGGCAGTTCACCGCTTTCATCCTCTTTTTTGCAGAAGTAGAGTAATTGGAGCCAGTCAAGAACTACTCAGTGGATACCAAAACAACCTGATTTTTGCCCGCTCTGAGAAGAAAAGCTGAAATTTTGCCAGGGCCTGGCAAGTAAGCACCCTCAGCACTAGGCTATATGTACAACGCTCATCACAATGTAAAACACACCTGCCAAGTACAATATTTAACTGTCACTATAGAAAGAAACAGCTTCATTGATTATGGAAGACTAAGCACACCCGAAAGCAACAGCCAATTCGCGATTTAGCTAGCAAAATGACTGCCTTCAAGTCTCAGACAAAATGGAAGTAGAAATGTCTTCTTTAGGAGTCAGCTTGTAGAAAGCTCATGCAAAGATGGACAAATTGCACTGGCAAAAAAAAAAAAAAAGGTACTGCAGTTGATCTCTAAATAAAAAAAAAAAGTTTAGGAAAAAATAACCCAGGAAATATGACTTAAGTTTCTGCCCACAGATTAAATTCTTCAAGTAATTTCATCAGATACTTATGATCAGTGCTTCTACACAGAAAGGACAATCCAATTTCCAACCAATCAGAAGGCATCAAATATGCAACAAGCAGTTCTGCAGTTTTGCTTCAACAGGGCTAAACAGTGGTTAGCTACCCAACCTCTTAAACGTAAGTGAGCATTCACAGAGAATTATTAGATCCCTATTTTCTACATCATTGGTCTTCTGATCCATGAGAAAGAGGGATCATGGGTATCCAAAAACCTGGTTATCTTTCCTGACATTTTGGGATGATTTACAGTATTTTGACATCTCATATATAATTGCTCTGCTAGGTAGCCATGGTCATTAAAGGACCACGCACCAGATGAATACGCTGACAGCGAGTCAGGCACGCAAGACTTGTATCATTTTGTGAGAAATCTCCTTACATTCAGAAGATGCAAGACCGGTGAAAGGCATTAGATAACCGGCACCTACACGGTCTTTTAACAGAGATTTTAATAGACAAGGAAATTTGTAACATTACATTTTTGTGTTTATTTATGAATGACATCATAGTTATATGGAGCCTTTAAGAGGAGTTTTTGAGAACCTACTGATTTAAGAGTTAGCTGCTCCAATTTTACTGGTGGTTTTCTCACCCATAAATCCGTAATAACTTTCACACTGCCAGCACGGGCAAAGGAAGAATGACATCGCAAAACATCTAGATACTAGATTGTTGGGTAAGCTCCATGATACATTTCCACACTATAACCATTTAATGAGATTTGTTCCCAACAGACTATTTGCTATATCAATCTATTTCATGGCACTGTATTTGCAGCAAGAAGATAGAGCAAAGGTTATTTCAGGTCCTTTGCCAGTAGAACTTTCTGTAAAGAAAGAAAAGTGCAACCACCTAATTCATAAAATCATTTTAAGAAGTTAAACGCTCTATAAATTGTGCTTTATCTAACTCACACAGATTCAATTCCCATTTGTGTTACATAGGTAAAAATATATTTAAAACTCCATAAACAAATGGCTTTTTACAACAGACTTCTTATGTTTCCAAGTAAAACCAAATTCAATCCAAAAGATATTTTTTTTATTTTGTGATTGTCATAATTCTTAAATTTTAAACCAATAATAAATTTAATTACATTAAAAAAAAAATCATTAAAATGGTAATGCTCACATACAGTCAAGATGAATTCATCTGTGGTCAGAAGATGCGATCCTTTTGCCAAATTTTGTTTAAAAAATTTGTAAGTAAAACAGGTAAATGACAGCTCTCATTTAAAGTATGTCATTTGTCAGAGTTTCATTGTAACAAATTATGTATTACTCTTAAATGTTTCCTTTTTTTTCCATTTATTAAGAAAATAGGTTAGAAACTATAATTTTAAAACCCAGCGTGAGAAGCAAGGAAGGATGACATGTAACATCAATTGTAGCCTGTTCCTCTGGGGGGAAAAAACCTGTCAGATTCAGCTTTGAGCATGACTGAGAAGGCCATTTTGATCAATAAACTGACACTACAAGATTTGCATCAGATACGGATTTCAATGTATTTCTCTAACCTTTCCTTGAAAATGTTAGACTATGTATGTTACCATCAGTCATAACATCAATTCTCCTGAAAACGTATCAGCAATACTCGAGCTCTAAGGCTGAGATCTGATAAATCCAAGAATTTGCAACCAAAAAGAGCCATATTGCAGAAGTGTTTGGAAACTTTCATTCCTATTGTTGACCTGGGCCTACATCAGTTACACCAGATGAGGAGCATGGTCTGTAATCTCATTTAAAGAAAGTCTTTTACCATTTTTGGCAGGACAATGGAAAATAACACTGGTAGGAGACAGAGCAGCCATGAGAAAAAGGGGAAGCTCCACACAAAAGCTTAGAATGAGGTCAGGAGGAGAGAAACAACTGACTTTCTCCAAGTATTTGGTTAAATAATGGAAGTAGAAGTGCACAATTTGTGAAAACAAATTGGTTATGTCACTTTATTTAATGACCAGCAGAAAATACAATCAGGTTTCTAAAGACAAGTTTTGGAGTAAATGGCTTCAGCTTGCAAGGTACTAGTTCAAATGCAGTCAAGTTAGCAGTGATCACCGTCATCCAATAATCACTGTTATTTGTAAACTAAACTCCTGGGTTCTGCCCACCTACTCAAAGATGTGCCTGTCTCCACCGTTAGTGACACACTTGGAACTAATTCTTGCCTGCTGTTCAAACAAAGCCAAATATTGAACACACATGAAAACTTAATTCCAAACTCTTTCGAAGGAAGTGATCCCTCTCAATGAAATAATTTAGAGTGATACTGTTTAGACTAGGACTAAGCAGAGCATTAATTTCTAATGCCTTTAGGTCTGTCACTTATGATAGTAATAGTTAATTTAAAACCAAACAAACAAACCATTTTTCCAAAAATGTTGCAGTCTCACAAGTTTATGGGTTTACGTACCTCAAGCTCATCAAGTGCACTTCCAAGAGTAGCTGTGTGATATGTACGTTGTCCTACTTTATTTTCAACTCCTTGGGAAGCATTAGAAATTACATTGAGAGCATTCTGTATTTCATTGCAAATTGAATCCTTGCTGGCTGTAAGGGATGCAACATCTGAATGTTCCAAACAAGCTGAGCATATTGAATGTAGGAGAGAGGAATTTTCCTTCAGGGATGCACGTGCTGCAGCAATTTCATCTCGCTGATTGCTAGATTTCAAATCCTGTCAGCAAAAGAACATGCTATTTATTTCCAAAAGCACTTCAAAACTGACAAGTAATGTATAAACTTTTTTTTTTCTATCTCTACTCTGTTTAAGGAAACATCAAGTTAAATTCATCAAAGTTTGTGAAAATGGATTACAACAGTACTTACAATTGAATCAACTTTATCTCACAAGAAATGAACAAAGTCTGTGTAAAACAACCCCATTTTTTATTGTGTCTTATAACCAGCACCATGGGAACTGCCTGCATTTGGCTGGGTTTTAAGCACATGAGAAAACTGGCCTGGAAATTAGCTGTCTTTTCTCCCAGAGATGCCTGTCTTTCTTCATAAGCAACAGAGAAGGACAGAGGTACCAACAGGGTTAAGTGAGGAATTGTGTCATTTTTGCATCTAAACGAGTTTCCTGTGGTTTTTCCCTGCCCCGCCAGTACATTTCCTGAGCACACTGCAGAAAGGAACAGCAAGTTAGCGACGAGAATCCTGTACTCCTGGGAAGTGGGAAGCATGGAAGGTGTGGAAATGAAAAAGGTGCTTGAGATAAGCCATCTTCATGAAGTGCCACTGCCTGTTTCTCCTCTCTCCCTGCTATGTACTCAGGGATCTTACCACGCTCACCTTGTTCCTCCCTTCTCCATACGGATTTTCTTGAAACCCTACTGCCTCCCGCCAGCCCAGAGAACAAGTAACACACAGTTCAACATAACTGCCAAGTCAGATTTAACCACTTCAAGGAATCAAGCTTGGAAGCTTGTGACAACAATACAGTCAACATCAGGAATGTAAGGAGTCTCCTGCCTCACGCCATTTTACTCTAGACATTCTCCCTACTCTACTTCTACATCTTGTTCCTTTGAAAAAAAACCCCTAGTAGATATTTGCAAAATGGCCTGGGTGAAGGAGACAGTTAAATTCAGGGGGAAATGAAAAAGGAAGAAAAACCAGCACATCAGAACAATAAAAGCCTGTGGCACCAGCTTCAAATGATGAGAAGAGGCACAATGAAGAATGAACAACAAAATGTGCACAAAACTGCTCGCAGCCTGCTCTTAAGCAAGCTGAAGTCTTTCTAATTATTTTCCTTTGCATTGCACCAGGCTCTATATGCATTATTTACAAAAGCATCACAGTATCCATTTCTCACTTCCTAAAGTTTCTAAGTTTATGGCTGAAGAAAAAAGCATTCAATATTAAATGAACCAGTTCTATGTTTTTAAAATCTCATTTACTGCAAGATATGCATTGGACACAGGATTGCATCTTACTTCCTTGGGCTAACTTGGAAATCTCAGGGCTACCGTAGAAAACAAACAACAAAACCCCCTAAAATCCCACCAGAAATCAGAAAGAGAGAGGGAGGGAGAGAAAGAGAAAAGTGGAGCCTTGAACAGAAGCAGACAATGGTTTAACCAGCTGATCACACACTAGTTCTAACTAGTGAATCTAACCTTTTCTACAATTAAATTGCAAGACAACAGAATGCCCTCTTTTCTCCTGTGCTGCAAGGAAGCTACAGACCTAGAGATAAAATGGCAAGTCAATACAACACTTCAGTCTGGCTGCCTTCTGTTCTTAACCATTTCTTACTTTACTGCACGATACGCAAATAATCAAACTCAAAAGTCCTTCCAAATGACTTTTTCCTTTTAAAACAGTACTGTCTAACCAGGAACAAGGGGTTCATAAGAAATCCAAAACTGGCAAGCCAGTAGCACAAAACCAGTAATGGCAAGTCAGTAACATGGCATCCAGAAACATGTCTGGAAATAATGCCTGGAAACAGTCTAAAAAATTCAATGGATAAATGTTTCTAAAACACGGAATGCTGTTTCACACAGTACTGTGCACAGTTTCAGAATCATGGCATTGGTAAACTCACCCATGAAGAGCCTCACTTTTGTTCATTAACACTTTTTTTTTTTTTAAAAAAAGGTTAGACGCATAAAATTCATCGCTACTTTGTTGTTCAGCTGTGAGCCCTGGAGAGCCACAAAAGAAGCTGTAGAGCCTTTGCTCTTTTCAACCTGGATGAAGAATTAATTCCTCAAGATTTTTTCCTGTGAACAGGAAGAGACAGTTGATAATCTTAGTCTGACCTTCTGCACAAATGGGCCAAAACCCCCTGCAATTTAGTGACTTCTGTATCAAATCTTTGCATATGTAGATTATCAGAATAGTGTAACTAGTTCTCTGAAGAAGGAAGTTAGTATCTACAGATTGTTAACCCATAGCCTGTAAACTTTTTCCACTGGAGAGAAAAAATACAGAAACCATCCGATTCCTTTTTCACTTGTCAAGGAGAATATACCGCTAGGAAACACAAGAAAGTAACACTGAGAAAGAATACAGTTTCTTTTAAGTTATCCTTTAATAGAACATATCACTTGAGAACTACAAGCGGAGCATTAACTTTAACTATTACCCATACTCAAACTGGTGTATATAATACCACAGAAAAGCAAAGCTATGTTATACAAAGTACTAAAAACTGCTGGTGACTACTTAATACTCCAGCTTTTTTAATTTACTAGTGTTTTTCAGGAATTTGCTGTTCAGCTAGGGAAGATACAGTTCCTTTTGATGACTTTGTTGCATCAGATTGCAACTACTGCTCAATATGCTGCACCTCATATGCTTCAGCAACTTCTAGCCGCATTACAGATGATAGAGCAACACTTTGCTGTCACTTCTCTATCCATTATTTCAGAATTTGGTCCCCACACTTCTAATACCTTGCTCTGTTAACTATCCGTCTCCTAGATGAAGTAGCTGATTTTGAAAGGTAGCAAAGCAATTTTTCCCTGTAAGAATTTTTCTTTGAGCCCAGCAATCCCTTTTCTGCAAACATATACCACTTAATATATTAGCTCACAAAGGTTTTCTCCTAGTACAGTTACAGTCACATTTGTCATAAATGAGCATGCCTGGAACTACAGCAGGAAACATTCATCAGGGAGGAGGTTCTCACATTAAACAACAAATCTGGAGCTAAGAACCTCCAGAAGATGTTGTCATATCTTGAAGAGCAGAAGATGACTAACAAAGTGAAGCAAGGGAAGCAAGGAAAAAGAGAGGGAGGAAATGCAGCAGAAATATAGATTAATTTAAAGAGAGGAAAAGAAGGAAACAGAAGAGATACAACACAAAAGAGTAAGAGTGAAAAAGTGTAAGGAAGATTAAGATGAAGACATAACGGATGGGTAGGAGTCAATGATATACCAACCTTACCTGATTTCCAAGCACCTGAAAATAGGATAGCCACTGCAGAAACACCCAAAAGGAGGACAGTAGCAGCCTACAGTCCTCTTACATAATTTAATGCATAAAGCAGCAATCAGGTTTTCTTTGTTAACGTTTCTACCTAAGGAACACCTTGCCTTCATGTTGCTGTAAAATACAGTTTAAAATTTTCAGAAGTCCAGCGTTTTCATGACATAATTTTCTTTTACTATCTAAATTTGCTTTGTTTTCAGTGATTAGTTCTTAATGTGACTTGGAGATCTCTTTCTAGAAAGCTAACGGGCTGGTAGGTGTAACCACCATCTGTTTCAGAAGCATGTTGTATCCGTTAAGGTTAGCTTGACCTATGTTGTTTAAAATTCCATCTTATACTTTCAGCTAGATAATCTGCTGATTACTGTCCATCCTTGAGAGAAGAGAGCTCAGGGATTGACACCTATTCTGGTGGTCAAGATAATTTATACTTTAATGTACTCTTAATATTAAAGTAACCTATCAGAGTTTTCAATAGACTAGAGAAGGGATTTGTGCACACATGTCTAAGTAATACAAGGCAAACAATGCAGAACATGGAGCTTGCAGTAGAAGCAGGACGTTCAGAAGATACGCCAAAGCAGGACCTAACTTCTTTCACAGGAGTAAAGACACCTGAAACTGGCATTTGAGAGAAATGACAGTTTAAAACTATTCTGTAAACATTAATACAAAAAAAACCCCAAACCCAAATAAGATCTTTCATACAGTAGTTATTTCAATGGTATGGAAAATGTAGAGTATTAATATCCATGTATAGTAAAATGCACATGCTTTCAGGAAATATTTTGGCCTGGGATTTTTTCAATGGAAGATGACTCATTGAAAAACATGGCAGAATGACATTTATCCTCAGTTATTTATTTCTGCAATTTTATTAAATTCTCATAATACCATATGTGATTATTTTTTACTTGCTTCTTTTCTGACATTTTAAAAATGAAAGGGATTTGGGGAAAATTTATTACATGGAAAACTTGTTTCATTCTCTGCCTTAGTGGTGTTAGGCTACTTAGAAACATCTACATTAAAACTATTAATAGTGAAAGATCACGTTATACATGGTCTGATAACATTTTCACCAATATGCAGTTTAACAGATACCAAGCAGATACTTCACGTTTAGGCCATTGTGGTTTAGTCACCTTCATATTCATATAATCATGTTTAAACATATTCCATCTCTCAGACGGCATCAGCTCAAGTTCCCCTAGGTAAAAGCTTTTCCTGGTCTTGAACACAGCACAGTTCAATTTTCCTAGATTTAATATCTCAATATGAAAGATGTGAAATTGTCAACAATAAACTGGTACACGACTCATCTCAGGCAGCCTGTTCCAACTGCAATTTTTGCACAGATTATATACTCAACAAATACTCATGGCCCTTGCCCTTATTCTTCTGTCAAACTCCAGTTACAGTTTAACTATTTTTAAACATTCATTATAAATACTTCCCAAATATTTAAAATAAGCTGGTTTCCCTTCTTTCTAATTAAAAAAGCCTCAAAAATTAAAACAAGCTGAATCAAGTAAATAAATGACATATCCTCACACGCTCGTAAGATGCACACAATTCAAGCACAGCAGGGAATATTAAGTTTCTGCAACACGAAGACACAATTGACATGCGTAAAGAGTGGCACTCAAGCAAATGGAACTGAAGTGGTAATCCATCAAAACAAGCTTATTAGCATCACCAATTTCAGAAACGTTAACAGGAGGTTTTGGTTTTGCTGTTCAGCTTTAACTGCAAAATGAGCTTGTTTTGAATATTTATCATGGACAATACTGTTTCCTCTTTTTCTTGCATATCAGTTTAAGTTTTCTAATGTTGTTTTCTGCATACCTTGCAAACACTTACAGGACAGCAACTCAGAGCAAGAAAGAAAAAGCCGTAAGCCCTTGAGCTCTGTACTGAATGTTAATGCCTTTGTACGTGATAGATTTAATACAGAACCGAGAATAAATGACTTCCAGCAGCTGCACTCTGGACCTATAAATCGCTGTGAGTACTACAAAATCCATACAAAGGAAGAACAGCTGTATAATTTACAGCATCAGTATCTGTCAAAAAATGCTGCAAATATAGAACTTGATTTCTTCATTTTAACATTCCTATAAAAATTAGAAATTATCTTTACATAGATTCTATTTAGATTAGAACTTTTATTCGTCTTCCCTGATGGCACTTCAACGCAGAATGCAATTTAATTTTTACCAGCGTTAAATGAAATACAAAAAAGCATAAGCACTAAAAGTTTTATAAAATAAATGTAAGAAATGTGTATAAAGCTAATGATCAGCATGTTATGTTTTCCATGGAATATGCTTTGAGAAAATCAGAAAAGTCTAGTACTGTGATCAGATGATTTATACTATACAACAGATGATTTATGCTATGCAAATCCACAAGAAGCAAATGTCAGGGGCAAAGGTTTAAACAGCTGGATTTTTCTCAAGATGCACCCCTTCCAACAGTACCGATAGCCACCACATCTCACACTCCTATTCTTCCTTATGCATGAGAGAATTTTGCATCACCTTCACAGAATAGCGTCAGCAGCCCATGAGTATGACCCAATATACTGTAAAAATACGCAGTATAACAGAGTAGCTATAAAAATTATATACCCTGTAACCAATGTCTAAAAACTGCAGAATTGAATTAATTTTGCAGAAGAAATCCAAAGTTTGAGGTCCCAAAGTCACATGTGCATTCAACAGTTATACATGATTGCTTCTTTGTGAACACCAAGCAATGGATTTTTTAAGAGATGAACAAGATGTGGATTTTTCACTGACGAGCAAGTGCGACTTATCAGCCTGTGCTTTGAATTCAGAAAATGAGAAAAACTTCTGAAAGTTTTTTTTAGACAACAGACATTTTCACAGTTTTATTTATTAACACAAGTTATTTCAAAATCCATGGAAACAAAATGATTTTGTTTTGTTGAAGGCATTCCAAATAGTTCCTTCAAGAATGAGATCAGTATGGAACTGCATTGCCTACTACATCTATTATCTCCAGAGACAACTGTCTGCTAACAGGAATTTCAACCTCCATTTTAATTTATATGCCAGCTTCCAGTTTTTACAGTTGAAGTGAATCACTAGGAGACAATGTCTTCCTGGTCTCACAGCAGGTGACAGCAAACCCCATCTTGCGTTTTTTATATAGTGATAAGGTTGGCAAATGCAGTTTTCTTGATCTCTAAATACAGAAGAAACAAGGTGTTCAAGTCCCATGCAAAAACCCAAATGAGGTAAGCTGATCTGAAATAAGAATCTTATTATGATTTTTGTTCCAGAAAGTCAAAAGAGTTTCAATGCATAATTTCCATTTTTCTAAAATGAATGCTGTATAAGAAATTCAGTCATACAAAAGCCCTTCAAACTGGCCAGAATTCAGCTTTACCCCTGTATCAGACACATAATACTACAAAACGAAACAGGAAGCCTAAGCCTGTTTGTAAATATTATCTCATATGGCACTGGCTGATCTGGTTCCATATGTTCAGCGCAATTCTTAATCTTCATACAAGGGGTACGACAGGCAACATGCTCTGCGACAGCTGTGTTCAGTAGAAGCAACACCCCAACCATAATGATTCTCATTAAGAAAAAGCAGTGGAAAGCAGTCAAAGTTTAAAGTTCATAGGGAATATTTGACGAGGACTCTACGGACACTGTGAACACTGAGATTTTTACCTTCATCAAATAATCCTTTAATATATTAGTTACAGAGTTGCACCGTATCTCCTAAAGAATAAAATATGAATCCACAGCTGATCACAGACATGATCAGAAACAAACTAATCCTTGTTATTGTCATCTCCCTACTTCAGGACAGATCAAAGTTGCCTATACTGGTCTTCCCTGGAAGAGAAGAAATGGTGAAGAACCTTCCAGCTCCATGCACCAGGTTTGCCAAAATGTCATATGCTGACTTCCCTATTTTTTTGATTCATCTAAGAGATAGAAATCTATAGGTACCTTTCCTTATATCCATAATTTTTCCTTGTTAATTCAATCTTTTCATTAGAAGTGGAAAATTTCTACAAATGACTAAGAACTGTTACCAGAAGTAGTTGCATTTTGTTTTCCTTTTTTTTTTCTTACTCTTTTACTTTTATTTTTTCTTTTTCAATGACAGTATCAACAATGTGGAAGAACACTGATGAATTGTAACATCCAGAGATTCATCTAATTAAACTGCTTGAGAAGTTTTTGAGTTCAAAGGTTTTGTTTGAGTACAATTATTCTCTGTAGTATCAAATTCTTGCTTTGGAGCAACATACTGTTTTTCTTATTAACCCCTCAGCATAATAAGCCTTATTAGAATACATTCATTTCTATGACTAGTGGTTTTACATAAATGATAATGAGGTCACTTTTTCCATTGAGGAAAGGTCACTGTAAAAGAAAGCGTCCTCATCAGTAGCACTTCTAGCTAGAAACTCCAATGCTGTAAGGACCTCAGACAATTTAGGGAGTCTAAGACAACCATCTTGCTTGAGAAATATTTACAGTACTCAGACTCTTGAGTGTTTCTAAAGAAGCCATTCTTTCCTCTGTTGAACCAAAAGATCCCTCATTAGCATTAATTAAACCCCAGAACCTTATAAATTGTAAAATGAATTATATGATCTTCAGTATAAAAATGGCCGTTGTTAAGAAGATGGAGCCAGACCCTTCCCAGAGATCCACAGCTAAAGGATGAGAGAAAAGCAAACTGCCATCAAGACTTACAGGATGGAAAAAAGTTCACCCTAAGTGGGTGATGCACTGCAACAGTGGCCTACGGAGGCTGTGAAATTTTCATCCTTAAAGATATTCAGAATTTGACCAGACAGGACCTGAGCAACCTGATCTAACTTAGAAATTAGCCCTGCTTGGAACAAAACATTGGAGTAGATCTCTGGACGTCCCTTTCAGCTAAAGTATGATACTGATTTTCATTATTCAAGTGCTGAAAGTGAATATTCTGTAGCTTTATGGAAAGTCAGGAATCTTCCTTTTCAGGGAGTCATAGAACAACCAAGTCCTGTTTGAATGGTTCCCACCAGGGTAAAGGATAAGTAATTTATGTTTATTCAAGATTCAGAAACACATACGTGTAAATCACTAACCTCAAAGTACTCCAAGGCCCTGGTTCGATGCAGTACGCTCCTACCATTCAGGATATAGAAAACTAGTCCTGATGAAAGGCTAATTACCTCATATTCCACAAAGCTGACAGACTGGGAGGAGGAATTATTTTAGCAGATTTCTCTCCCTGCCATGTAGAACTTCAAATTCCAGTTTCGTTTGGAGAAACTTAGTGAAGAAACAATAAACCACAAATTGCAGGTGAGAGAAAAGTGTGGGGAAAAAATGGCTTATTTTGCATTGGCTTGTGTAATATTTTCCATTATGAAAAGTGTGCTTTCGGCAGTTCATAATTTTGATGAACGAATAGGCTGGGGTAAAAATGATTACATCAGTTATGTAGAGGAGGGTGTTTGTTTTTTCTTATTTGATGCTTTGGTTTTCAGAAAAGATGGGTCCAGTCACCTTCAACTTAAAAGCTAAAGAAATCTCCCCATGTTAATATAGTCTGAGCCATATTTTCTCAAGAAAATATAGCATGTCCATTTTTTGAAGAACTGACTTAAAATTTGCTTCCCTTAATATCATGTAAAGTTGTAGTTGCAACAATAAAGAACAAGTACAAGATACTCTACAGCATAATGGCTAGGGCACTTTTCAGAGACAAGGAATCTCAGAATCCATCCTCCTGGGAGACTGCTCTGACAATGAAGCCCATCGCGTAAACACAGCAGGGTAGATAAGGTAAAGGAGGAGATGGACAGGATCTCCATCTCTTCCTTATTTGTTTTGGCACATTGAAAATACTTTTTAACTTTAAGCCTATGTCACAAACTCATGTGAAAAAGTAATTTTATCTAAATTGGTTTTAAAAACTATTCTTTAAGCAAGTTATTCCTCTGTACTGATTGTAAGACATCGTATTGAAGTAATCACTTACTATTCTTCCAGTTAGCCTCTCAGTGCACAGTTTGGCTACTTCTCACAAAATAAAAGCAAAACTCTACAGAATTAAAGCAATTATCTGTAATTGCCATGTTAGCCTTTGGAGGCCTGACTGTTTGCCATTTCTAGACTCTTATTTTTTCTATTTGTATCCCATCAAAGCCTATTTATCATCTGGAGGCAAACTTCTTATGTATTACCTGAAGCTTGCCACATACTTTTCTCCCCACAACAGTGGCCAGCACTTTGGTCTGCTCGGTCAGCTTCTTGCACAGACAGCCCCTTTGCTGCTCACAGCTACAGCCACGAGCAAGACTTGTGTGCAGAAGCCTACCTTCTCCCAGCCTCTAATGAGGAAAGGCTCCACAATAACATGGCTACATATCACACAGCAGAAGTTTCTCAATTATGACCAGTCAGTACGTAAATAAGTGATTTCCTCCAGTCCCCACCTATTCTCCCCATGCTCTTCAGAATGAGAGAGGCTGGGATTGGGATACAGGCTCTGGCATATGTTAGAGAAAGCAAAAATGCACGGAAATAACGAAGGAAAGATGGGTAGATAAGTGGAAAAGGAAGAAGAAACTATGGAAGCAAAGTAAGTTAAAAGGAATGCCAAATGAAGGAAAGAGGTAGGGGAAAGGTTAAAGGCAAAAAGCAGAAGGAATAACAGACACAGCAGACTGGTACACATGGCCATCAGGACCCAGCATTACGGGTCTTGTGAGGCCCAAGATCTTCTCAGGACCTGTGGTTTGACAGGCCAACACAGCAGTCCCTCCTGATAAAGGGGGAAAGATGGATTCCAACATCCCAAGTGTCACAGAACATGGACAGAAACCTCAGTTTCTCTGTCCCTTGGTTTCCTCTGCAACAGGCTCATTTTTCCTCTCCAGTTGCGTGCCAAGGAATGAAATAGCAGGCAGTAGATAGAAACAGAGGCTCAGCAACCACCATTGAAGCTACCGCCACAGATATAACCTTGTATTGTAGATTTCATTTCATAAGACCTCATTAGTAAAATGGGACCAGATAAATCAGTTTAAGCAGCATTGTACTTCACGTGAGCAAATCATTTCTCAAACAGACACCATCTAAACATATGTACCATTTAAAAACTTATTTTTTCCACATTTTATGACGAAACTTAGTTTCATGTGCTCAGCAAGCTGAATATTTAAGCATTAGGACTCTGTGCCACTGCACACTTCTTGCTAGCAGTCACTCCTCTGAGACGAATACCACATTACTCATAAGCCTATATTTTTCCATTGTTAATTACAATTTGATTAAACAGAGTTTTGATCCCAAATCCCCTCAAATCAAGGGCAAACTGCTATATAAGTCTTTGCAAAAACATGTGAATAAAGTACCAGCACATAAAGAACAACAGTCATCTTTTATATTTCTGGATTATCTGTTTTTTAAAAAGTTGACTTAGGCATTTTTCATTGACTAGCTAAGTACTGCCCAATTAATTTCAATTTGATTGCTTTCATCTCATTACAGTATCAGTCTTTTGTTTGCAGCACACTCACAAATTCTAAGAATTACAGGTATCCAGAGTGCTTATCTTTTATAAATCTGGATGAATGGTTTAACTTCCTGGATCGCTGAGACTGGAATGCAGTAAATTGTACTCTCTCTGTATCCACCCTGAGCCACACTACAATCAACATAATCTCTTATAATTTCAAGACTGTGAATTACATTTATATAAAACCAGCTTTTGTCTTGGAAAGTTTATTTAACATGAAAATAACCTTTCTGAAATGTTTCCTTTCGTCTAGATTATTCTTGTGATGTATTAATGCAGCATTAAAGCTTTTTTCAAAAGACAATACCACACTGTTAAAATGATAAATCACACTCAATGACTGTCTAATCAATTTACTTCTTAGATTATTATTAGAACATCACTTCTGAAAAGCAAACAGAATTTTTTAAAAGTGTAATCCTTCAGAGACCTCATCTTCAAAGTTAAGAGGCATAACTGCCTTCTGAAAGGGAACAAATCTTTTGTGTATTGTCAATTTTTACACAATACCAGAAAAGTTATTCTTGCTCAGGAAAACAGCTCCAACATTTCTAATGTGAACTTCTTTCAGCCCAAACCTGAGTTGCAGTTGCGTATTTGTATATTTCAGAAGTGAGTTCCATAGGTTCCACCCCCTCCCAGTAGCTTTTAAATTTGTGAACCATATTCTTATTCTGCAGTATTAGCTTTTTAAAGAAAGGTAAAGGATGTCCACTCCCCTGCTGGTACAATTTGCTGTAGGATTGCACAGTAGCAGCTGGGACCAGCCTCGGCATGCAGACACTGCACAGACCTAACACGAGGGACGCTCTGCTCCTGGCACAAGATAACAGAAACAGGTCGTGCTATAAATAAATAAGAGAAACTGCATGGAAAGGAGAAAATATACATGTGAGCAGAGAGATACATCATCTTAGCTACACATTCTGTTTTTTGATCTCTTAAGCACAAACAGGCTAAGGGGAGAAAGGAATGGAACAGGAGGCGTCAGGAAGTGTTTGGAATTACATGGGACTGTATCAATCCTAGGAAAGCTTGTTAAATGTATGTGACGCTTTCAGTATCTCAATGATAGTAAAAGAGAAATCTCACTCCTTTTAAAGATTACAGAAATTGAAAGAATAGCACCTGGCAAAGGAGTCATCTAACAGAGAACAAAAGAACAGCAGTCTCAAACAGGAACAAAAGCCATCTGGACTCCTGCAAGCCCACAGACTGCTTGGAGGCTCTGGTCGGGCCAGCTGTATGGTGCGCTCGCTCCACAGCGTGTGCCATGGAGTGAAGAAGGAGGTTCTGCACATGGAGTCCCACAGCACCTTGGCAACCATTTTCTTCCACAGCTAAATAATCCTTCACTTCAAGCATTATGCATGATGCATGCTAATCCAGTATCAGTAAAAACCACTCCTATCTCAGTCTAAGCAGCCATATATTTCCTCGGTTTGGGGGTTCTTTTAGTGTTTGGGGGNTGGGTGGTGTGACAGTTCGGGTTCTTGGATTATTTTTTTTTTTAACCATCCACTGAAACCAAATCTGTTTTAAAACTGCGTAATTTCAATGTTCTTTATCCCACATTTTCTCTACAGAACTGTGACCAAACTGGAGTCTATATTAGGAAATTGTAGCATGGAAAGTAGTCTTCTGCTAAAGCACTACTCAGACACTAACAACAACAACAAAAAATCCATCAAAAAAAGAGATACTTAACAAGCACATACACCTGCATTCTCTGTACTTACTCAACTCACAACACCCACACAGCAGCTGTGGAATGCCTGTTATTACCTATTTTTCCTGCTTTTTACACACGCTTCTTCTAACTTAGACAAAAATAATTTGTCCTTGTTAAGCAGTCACAGATTGCCAACTTCCAGATTCAAAATCAGTCTCATCAATCACTTCAGCAAAGAAAAATGGCCCAAATGCAAAACATTTGAAATTCTTTTGAGTGCTGTATTAAACAGCTAGCCCTGAAAACTCAGGTTTGTGAAAGCAGGTGAAATATGTTCAAGTCTGCTGCTGATTCAGCCTGTTAATGCCACACTAAGAACAGGAAGCTGCCAAAAGTCCAGCCACATTATAACAATTCCCACTGGAAAACAATTTTGATAATTACTGTCTCCTCAGATAATCAAGAACAACAATTTGGTATCTCTATATAAACATTGGGGTTTTTCTACCGTAACAGAAGTCTTCCTCTAGCATTTGTATGTTGCATTCAATAGCTGCTGTATCGCAAGGAAACTTTCCGATAGCTCTGGAGCCGTGCCGCGTACGTTGTCAGACAGCTTGGTACATTTGGCAACTCTACTTACAAGGGATTGCTTGCGGACTTGTGCCTAGTCATCTGCAAGGAGGTCTGTGGGTTGATTAGTGAGAATCCTTCAAAAGAGAATGAGACATGTAGCTGGCTGCTGATAAGTACATCAACTATGTACTGAGAATTCCAAAGATGACAGTTTACAGTAAATAGACAGTAACTAGCAAAACTAAAATACACATTTTATCTGACCTGGCTAAACTTGCAGTTTCGGTAAATTGCAAAAATAGTGGTATAAATGAATATGTATGCCAGATAAAAACAAGCAGTGTGAGAAAACCACAAAGCCAACTAGCAATAAATTATAAAATTAGGGGAATAAAAGTTCATTATCTATGCAACTAAAGCATCAAGGCACCTTTTTCCCCACTGGCTGCTGCATGGCCAGTACTGCTGCAGGACTACGGTGCATCACAGACTGCCTGAATAAAAGGGTACCTCCCTCAAAGTGAAAGTTCTGGGTCAAAATGGTTGTGCCAGAGAGGTTAGATCTGTGGCTTGCTGTCAACTTGGAGGAAACACAACACTCCTTACTCCCCTCTGGAAATAATGGGATAATTACTATGGCTTCCAAATGAGGCTGCTTAACTCCTCCAACAGAGATGGAAGGTTTCCTCCTCCTTCCCATGAGAGCTCGTACCTGAAGACACCTCAGTGTGCAAAACCTTGTTAACATTACTACTCATCACTTAAGTGAAACCTGCAGGGACTAATTAGTAGCTTTTCAAAAGCTTTGCAAAGGTGCAGCTCAAAGCAGCCTTACATTCAGTCTAAAGTGCTCCTTTCTGTTGTCCCCCCAGTGAAAAAAATCACACGTGGAGCTCCAGCTTGCTCTGAGCAGGACATGAATGAGGTTACTACAGAGAATGCTGGAGAACCAGTGGGAGCTGTGACCTCCAACAACTAGACACACTGCATCTCTGAGCAGAAGAGGCCTCTAGAGTAAAGGAACCACAAAGAACTCTTCCGTGCATCTGGAAACCCATACAGAAACAATGGCTACCTAGGTCCATGTTCCCCATAGCTTTCACTTCCCAATGAAAACAGGTCTGTTTTTTCCTGTGGTAAAACGGAAAGAAGAGGAGAGAAGAGAGGACAAAAGCGAGGAGAAAAAGAAAACCTTCAGAGGATGAATCAGTAAAACAAGTTTTAGCTAGTTTTGATGTGCAAAGAAAAATTGCTTCAAAAACATAGCAGTTTGCTTCTGGAAGAGAAAAAAAAAAAAAAAAAGACTGTTATTAACACCTTGCTCTTTAAAAGGCTCCTTATCAATACAGTGACAATACAGTGGCCTATTGGTCCCTGTCAAGCTCAGACTCAGTCCTACACACAGGGCATCAATCCAGCAGAAACTGAAGAGGATGACTAAGCTTTAAATGATTGAGCTGGAAGCAGTACCAGCCACAGCATGACCTTCAAATGAGGAATAATTTATTTTCAAAGAATTGACCCAAGCTTTATTGTTAGGTTAAGTAATAATTTATTCTGCAGTGTCTTCTCCAGGGAGAGGTACAGAATTTTCCAACAGACTCTCTATCTATCCATTAACACCAGGAAAAACTGTTCCAAAGTCATTAAAACTCATTCTTTTTCTGCAAGGAACATTTTTAAGAAATAACTTCTTTAAGATAACAAAGGGACCTGATTCATGAGAGACTTAGTGCCTACTCTATACTGAAGTCATCCACTTGCTCAGCTTCTGATTCAGCGTAGGACTACATAAATCTAACTGAAAACACGAGTGACGTCACCAACCTCCATGGGACTAGAGACATACTTTCTGCTTAATTGAAAATAATTATGATGTGGGCATTGGTTGACTAATAAACAGACACAGATGACTGCCAGTAAAAGAGAGAACAGCTGTTATATGTCACCTCTAATAATCAGAAAAAAAAATCTGGTCTTCAAATGAAGGCCCCATAACACTGGTATCAAATCCACGGACCAAACAGTTCATCAATTACCATATGTCAAAAATCAAAAACTCTAATTAAGTCTTCCTAGTCAGTAATGAATCCTAAAAGAAAAATCAATCTATCACTTAGATGGAATACATTTCTCAGAATTTGCCAGAGTCTTGTATTTTAGAAAAGATGAACGATTCAGTTTCTAAAAGGAATCTGAGGCTTCAAATTGATAGTTTGTACAAACCACAAAGCAAGACTGCCCATTAGAAAAACTACAGGTAATGAATTTATCATCTTTCTGTTGTCCAGACGAGAAAAACAGACATTTTCACTCCAAAATCGATAGAAGGCATTCAGCTTTTCATGAATAGACAATTCATGATGGTAGTTATGAGAAAGCCAAGAGCCATATGCTCACAATACAGCGTAGTTAACATAGCCAGGAGATCAGGGCAGCCTGTCTTGTATATCAAAACCCAGAAATATTCAACGCAAAATTCTTGGTTTTTCACTTTCCACATCACTGCACAGGATCTCCAGTTTTTACAGATATAGATACCTTTTTTGTTAGGATTGTGGTTCTATATACTAGCATAGACAGATTAACTTCTGTAGGACTCAATACTCCACTGTTAAATACTGCAAACGTTTTTGAAACCTCTTTGCTTGCAGTTCTTAGGTGAAACTTTCAGTTGAGGGAGGATAAGAGTGATTAGAATAATAGCTGTACAGAACTACTTCTCTATTTATACCTCATCTGCAATTCTCTAACTCACGTGGATTTGCTTTGAAGACTGTTATCCTTCTGCATTTGCAGTTCACTATCACACCAAAGATCAAATGGATAAACTACAGCAACTAAATTACATTATGCTACTGCTTAATTAGGAAGCCTTACGCACAGTCATGTTGCAATGCACAACTCACAATATTTAAATCATTAGAGGAAAAAAAAAAATCTCTCCATACTCAAAAGTACTTTAATGGGTAACAAGTTGATAAAAGAGATCCAGTAACTCTTTTAAAGTTCATTTTATTTCGTAGAATTTCTGAACAGTTCAGTTTTCTCATATATTAACTATCGAAGTATTTGCTGAGGACAATCAGCAAATATATTTCATTTGTTGCAGCAGTTTCAGTGCCAAGCAAAAAAAAGTATGTATGAATAAGCAAGTAAGGCCACAGAGGAAGAGTGCCACTAGAAATAAGGTTTATACTAACCTCAAATAAAGAAGTTACTACATCCAGGAGAGACGCACACTTGGTTATACAAAGACATACAACTCCTCCATGCTGCTGCTGCTGCACACCGATTGGGATAACAAGGAAAAACAGACGCTGTCTGGTGAGCAGCGGAGCTAGAGCACAGAGATAGCAGACCCTCACCCCTCCCTGCCCCACCTTCCAAAGCAGCACCCAGGTCCTGTTTGTTTTCACCATAACCTGTGGTGCTCTTCCACAGTTGCTAACAAGGAGCTGGAGTTCTCAGTGCAGGAATTCTCTAGTGGATGCAGGACACCTGTTACCAATTAGATGAAGAAAAAGCCGAGTGTGTTGCATCTTGGAGACATTCTATCACCAATAACCAATCTCACTGGAAATGCTTTAGGGCTAGTGCGCTTCAGCACAAGTTTTACAGTCTGGATATCCTTATGTTTTTCACTTCCCAATAAACTGCAGCACAGTTCTTAATCTATGCCTGCACCACTCATCATTCTTCAGCAGATCAAGGCAAGCCACAGGTCTAGTCTTTGCATCCCCAAAGATTACAAGCTTTCCTTCTCATACTAATGACTGCTGATTCTTCTGCAACCTAATTCTACGCTATTAATTGCCACATCAGGGCGAAAAGCCCACAGTTTACAGCCTGTTGCTGCTTTCTACATCCAGGTAACACCATCATATGCATGCAGGATGCCACCTGACTCCTGCAGTTTACTCCGTCATGATACACTTTTGGTTATTTTTTTTCCTTTAGCAAAATTAAAAGGACAGACGCAAAGAAAGATGACTGCAACAAACAAACACTGACCTATGACAAGCAGTCACAATGTGGGAAATGGAGAGAAAAAGACTAAATAGGTTAATCCTCAAACATTTATTTTCTTTCTTAGAAGGATGAAGGCAGGCTATCCAAAATAGAAAGAGGACAGATTACTACAATCAAATTTAAAAGAATAACACAAACATATAAAGGACAAAAATCAGTACTGGTAAGACAAAAAATGAGCTTGAATTAGCTAGAGACACTAAACACAGCAAGAACGGGTTCTGGAAATGTTGAACTAGTAGGAGAATGATGAACTAAGTGCTGGAGCACTAGAGGGAAATCTCCAGAGACAGATTATGCTGGGAAAGACAAAATGTTCACTGCTTCTTTTTTCCTTCAGGCTTGACTTGAAAGTTCAGTTGCAGTCATTAATTAAAATCAGAAAAAAATAGTAAGATTTCAGATTAATGTTGGAACACATTAAAGAATATTCAGGATAGCCTGTCAGCATTGAAATTGCCTAAACCTGTTTGGTTTCATCCCATCTTACCATGATCAAGCCTGACAGTCGTAAGTGATTAATAACTGAGACCCTGTTGGACTATTGATGAGGTAATTCGAGAAATGAGGAAAAAAAAACATCCTTGAAAGAAGGGGTTCTTTAAGAAGAGGAAAACAGGGAAGGGTAAAGGAATAGAAATTTAACTGCAATTCTGAAAAAAGAAAAAAGACAATGATTATTTGTAAGCACTAAAAGAAAAGTGAAAAGTGAATTAAGCTAATTTGGGTTGGCTCAAACAATCTCATTTCTTAGTGTGTGGCTAAAAGAAGTAGACAATAACATATGCCATTTCTCTAACATGGTTTTTAACCCATCACAGACCAGGTTCTTCAAAGCAGGTTCAGAAAACATGCTCTAAATGAAACTAGCATAAGGGCTGTACAAAAACTTTGGCAGTGGAATAGATAACAATGGACCACTATCAAATGGAAATATGTATCAAATAAGGCTCTTCTTCCATGTCTGGAAAAAACTGAATATTCTCAACCAAGGTTATGAAAAAGAGAGAAAGCTGAAAGAGAACACAAAGGACAAGATCAATACTGAAATAGTCTTGATAATGTGTAAAACCAGACATCTTTAACATCATCATTGTCTTTACCAATGATAAATCCAGAGATGAAGTTCTGTGAATAGTTGTGGGCATGATAATCTCTTCTCCCACCTCTTCAAAGCAAGAGCGAAAAGAGCACTGAGCATGGACAAGAGTCCTAAAAAAACCACTTGAATTTAGAGTAATAACTGAGGAGAATGAGGCTGCAAAGAGAAAAGTTACAGAAATTACAGATCTTCAAAAGGAAGTGAATCATCTGTTCTCCGTGATCACTGTGGACAGCAGATAAGAAAAAAAAATTAAATGACAGCAAGGAAAATAAATAAAAGGTGAATTATTTTAACAGTAAGAATAGTGAAATACTGGGACAGACTGTACATAGAGGCTGTAGCACAGACAGGGACAGACATTTTAAAGAAAAAAAAAATCTGTTGGAATTGTTCACATACTTAATTCTAGTTTGGGATGCATGGATACTGGATGACTTCCTGCGTTCCTTTCAGACCTCCTCTTTTCTGATTCTATGAACACATTTTTCAAACAGATAACAAGCATCACAGCTCCCCACTAGACTAAGCAAAGAGAGATTTCACATCCAATACAGAAGGAAATGTGTCTGACTAAAAGAAGAGAGTTACAAAGGCATAAAGAGGTTTCCATCATGGGTCAGAAGACTGGACCTCAGTTTCTTTGGTCATGACCAAAATAACTATCTTGTACAGACTTATGTAAAAATATCAGGCGTGTTGTCAGAACAAGCCAGAAGCACACAGGGTCCATGCTTCTGCTCTACTGGCCTTGTGGCTAAACAGAGCCATGCATGTGAGTTTTGCTCTAGGCAGCACCTTGCACAGCTACTAAATTAAATGCTACAAAACACACAGCAATAACAACTACAGCCTAATGAGTAAGCTGCATGTGAAATACAGAAATCTGAAGAGACGACATTAAAAATAACTACTTCCTACACATGCGTGTTCTTCTCATTCACTGTGTCTGAGCAAGTTCCTACATTACACAACAGCCTAACGTGGGATGTAATGCTCGTGTTTTGGTCCCAGGTTTTAAGTATCTTCAATTCAGTAGTGTCGGCATCTCAAATTTATTTATCAAGTAGGTTTGAAATGATTCCAGAGAGCATGAAAATGCATCTGAAAGTGTTACTCAAAAGCCTGAACACTAATCCTGTGCAGCGAAGCATGGTACAGAGCCCCACATTAGCACTGCGCTAGGCTCCACATCTCCCCAGCGGGGACGCAAAGAGCCAAGAGCCTCAATCCCGAAGAAACTTCAATGTGCTGGTACAGTGCTGTGCCACGCCAATGCCACAGTATAATTTTACTGTCTCAGAATAACCCCTCCAGATACAGAGGATTAATATTTGGGTCTGCCTTACAACGATCAGTGTAGCATGGTGAAAGAAGATCCAAGTTTATTAGCCTTGTGCAAAGTTGTGCTGATCCAGCTGGACAGCTTTGGGATTCTTGGCCATCTCTGTACAGTCGTACACAGACATGACAGTTTGAATCAGCACTCGCTCAGGTGTGTGTGCCTACCATAACCCTTTGCTGAGTTGTAGTTAAATCTCTGTTTCCTTGCTACATGTAAAATCCATCCCATGCATTTTGTGTCTCTGCTAAATGAACCTCATCAATTTTACCAAACATACTTACAGCAATGTTTGCTGAGAGATATTTTTTTTTCATAGAACCTGTGGAAAATAATTCATGAATCATAGTAATATTCATTTAATTAGTAATAGAAATAATTTAGTGATGTATCTTCCAACCTTTCCCATTATTTTTTAGAAAGCTATTGCTCATATTCTGGAATCTGTATGATTACAATTCTCAAGTTTAGCTCCAAACACACTATTGGGCCTAAAAACTTCTCACAGGCTCTTGAACCCATCTGAAACTTTTAGCTGAAAAATCTCTTGGAAAACACTGCTTAAAGCAGTTCCGTGCATCAGCCGCATACCCTAGCACACCACAGCTTTGCAGACCAGTAATCTAGAGGATCTTTATACATCACAGGAGTGCTGTAATTAGTGTTATACAGGCTGAAAAGTAGCTGAGAGAGCTGATTAAACATAAGCAAGGAACTTATTTGATAAACATTAAAGGTTTCATAGAATTCAACAGGCATCCCATCAAGTGGTGCTTTTTTCCTCCCTGCTGATTAAAATTATGTGCCTCTGCCACCACTTTTCCCCCCCTCCTCCTCAATTGCCTCCTCTAAGAGCCCTCTGTTTACTCATTTCCTTGGTCTTGTGAGTGAGGCAGGCAAATTACAGACATCACATTAATCTGCTCTAAGGGCAATGCAGGTTTCAAAGTCGTGTTATTCTCTCCCTGCAAGCATGTGACAAATAATGTTTACAAACATCTGTTATTATTGGTTCAGACTACCCTGGGTCTTATTTAGCTACACCACACCAGTGATCACCCTGAAATATCTCCTCTCACAGCGCGTTTAGATCACACGGCAGTTTTGCATTTAGCCATTGTGGGATCCCTCACAATTACTCTCTCATAAACAATGGCATACAACGGGGTTGTAGGGGCAGGAACTGCTTTAGTAAAACTGACGAGCCTTCAAAAATCAGCTAGTTGGTATTTGGCAGTGATGACCAGGCCTTGCCTTGAAAAGGCACGTCATCTCAGGTCTGCCCTTTCAGGCCAGCCATATGCTCTGACGCAGTCATCCGCAAAGAAGTCCACCAGTAAGTACTCACGGCTAAGGAACGGAAAGGGCTTCTTGGAACTCCCTTCCCCAAAAGCAACCCACTAGATCAGCCCTTTCTATTCACAGTCCAGAGCACAAGGACAATTGAGAATCATGCTTTGTTTTACAAAGAACTTAACTTATTCTACACCAGTTATGTTTTTAAAAAGAATTTGTGTATCCCTAGTCATAACTCATTACACTTTGTAATACTCATAAATAATATTTTTCAAGTATCTTCCCGCTCTCCAAATTTCATATCGTATATATAGCTGTATTAAGTCACCTATCTCACATTTTACATCACTGCAACATTTTGAAAGAAGACAAAGGGTAGAAAAGTTAAATCAATTAACATATATTTCTTCATTATGTGTTTGGATAAATCAGCATGAGAATATAAAAATAATTGCTTTCTCAAAAGTACATATAGATTGATAGAGAGCTAAGACTCATGGCATTTAATGCATTTTGTTTTCAATTCCATGTTTACACTGAATGAGTCACCTTTCATTTTCATTTCTTGGAAACTCTGGGGAGATTTCTAAATTAAGAATTTTGATAATTTTTTTGCAATAAGATTTGGCTAGTTGTTATACACTTTCCCTCTTGATTTCGTGAACCCTATGCTAAATGGGAAAACCTGTCTTTTTCAGTTGAACGTAGACATTCTTGAACTGAACTGATTTTCAAATACTTTTCACAGCTTGGGGGTCAAGCCTCCAACCATAGAGTTTCATGACATAGCCTCTATCTATTAATCTGAAGACTGTCTTCTCACTTTACTATATCCAGTCCAGCACAACAGATACATGATGTGCTCATATATGAAACATCATCAGTGGCTGACCATGGTGAGACCCTGGTAATGTTTCACTGCAAGTGTTCATTCACTTCATTTCAGCGCTTATAAAATACGGCAAGACAGTTGTGTAGATGAAAACATCAAATCCAGCCTTGATGAACACACAACTCTTCAATACCTCAGCCCTTCCTTTCACAAAGGAATTAGTTCACATAGTCCCCCTGAAGTTATCCTAACTCCTACACGTAAGTCACAGCCTATCAGAAGTAGGAAGGAACTTTTCTGAAAAGGCAGAGTCTGGACGAGATGTTAAGAACATTTTCACCTACGTTTGTCTTTTGTATTCACTGTCCTTAGTCACCTCAAGATTGAGAACTGAAAATCCTAACAATTAAAGCTTCAGCGAAGTTACTTCTGTAACTCTGGAAATTCTGGAACAACACACAAGCTAAGAAAGAACAAGCTACCTTGGTGCATATCTCTATACACTTCATGAATACCCATCACTGCTCAGCAGTCTTTTAGTCATTTCGCAGTCAATGAATTTCCTAAATACCTCAGCACAGAGCTGAGGAACAGCTTTAAAGGAACACCTTTACAATATTTGGGCTGGCATCCTGGCTCCCGTAGAACTTTAGCATGGATTTTTTTTTTTTTTTTGGAGGGGGGGGTGGGGCCGGGAGGGGAGCAGGAGGGAGGAACTGGGAGAAACAAAAATATATCCTAAGTGTCTTCAGTCATTTATAAAGTAAAATTCTTGCTGGTCTCAAGGACATTTTGCACAAGAAAAGAAAAGAACCAAAATCACGTTGTTCTATGTGACCATAAAAAAGAAATTCTAACATTTGAGAAGTCTGTCCATTTAAACAGAAAGCAACATCTGCAGCGTTACTGAGCAGGCATTTCAATTAGGAAATTACTCCTACAGACACCATAAAATCAAAAGAATCTCTAGAAAACAGAGAATGATTCCAATAGATCAGTTAAACACACACACACAACTCCAGTCCAACCCTTCACAACTATGACACCCCAGGTTTAAATCCCACCAAAGACCTTATTTTGGTACAGTTGAGCTACTCTTGTCTCAAGCTAAAAATAGTATGCAACAGCAGCAGAATAGATTAAATGCTACATCCTGCACAAGTGATAAAAGGATCAAGAATTAAGAAAATACCTGGAAAAAAATTGCCATTTCTTTGGAAATTTTTCAGTAAATAATGGAAAATACAACTGATGATTAGTTTACTTAATGTCAGATTGTTTGGAAACTGGGTGATTATGGTAAAAGTTTACATTCAGTAAGGTAACCAAAAATACCTATCTAATCTGTGCACATTCTTTGACAAGCTGTAAAGTTAAGGATTTTTGAATATTTTAAAACTATTCAAGTTAAAAATATGTATTCTTGAAACAATGACAACCAAATATTTATGAAATCCAATGAGTGATAGGTAATATATATTGTATAAGGGCATTCTTCTTAAAGTACTATATCAGAAATGCACCCTGTCAACATATAATATGTACATACGTTAATAAATAGTTGAAAGGTTTAACAAGGTATACAGATTCAAACTCTGCAAATTACAAACACGTTAATTCGGCCATGTAAAAATTCTCCATGGAATCTATTCTCCCACAGATCTGAAAGCCAGTCCTGATCACACCTAGCAGTCTCCTCATGGTGCAGTGCAACTACTCTGTTTCTCTTGTAGCCCCATTCTCTCCTCTCCTACCTCAACCTCAGCAACCCAGAGGGCGGAGGGGGGGAAAGGATGTAGCTGTCTTTTTGAGCAGTAGATGGGGATTCACTGGTAGAGACAAAGAACAATCCCTGTAGCCCCAGTCATGACAGCCAGGAAACTATCAGGGGTTCCTTAGCAACCACACATGAGGAATAACTGAGCTTTATTTCCCTACAGTTGCCAAGGGTATCCCATAATATTTCCTAGCTACTGCACCAAGGATTAAAGAAGGGGTGGGTGCTACAGGGGGGCAAGCCATCTTCCATTTCTATCTTGTTTAGACTTCTATAGGAAGGAGAAAAGTTTTTCATAGCTCCTCCCTGGAGGGAGGAAGTCACCTCCCAGCCTGCAACCCACACACCAACACAAAGGGAGCCCAAAGCTGCTGGAGGCAGGGGGTTCGCCCTCTCGGCCACCTAATGCTCCCTAAGGTCACTGTGGCACCCAAGAGACAAAACAGACAGGGAGGATGCCTCTATGAACAACTGTGTAAAGAGCCAGGGCTCTTCTCCAACTGCAAAAAATAATTAGATATTTAATATTCAGATACTAAAATGTATTTACATAAAAGAAACTCTAAGAAAAGCACAGCTGTCATTTTTTCTGAACAAGCTACAAAAAGGACAAAAAAGATTTTAATCAATGTGTATCATCTTTTATGGTCATACCGATTTAACAAGAAAACTGGAAGTGTATACAGCAATACATTAAAAAGAGCTTCAGTTATTTCACAAAGGCAAGGAAAAACCAAGAGGTTATTCATAAGAATTTAAAACCGTGTTTCCATTAGATCCATCACATCATCTATGATACTGAAAATACTTTTGAGACTGCAAAAATATGTGACCCAAAAAGAGATCTATAAATATCCTTAGACACTACAAATGCTGTTACATAATACAGTTAGAACAACAATTTTAAGCCTGTTCTTTTCTACCAACATTTCTTGAATCTGCAGGTTAAAGGTGTTAACAGTCAGAATATCACTGCTCATCATACTTTTTATTTTCAGTTTGTCACTGAAAACAACCTGTTACCATGTTGTCTCACCAGTTTTTTGTTCCAAAATCCTGTAACCTTACATCCCTTCTGGTTGCTGTGATCCATCATGTGAAAATTATTCCAGCAAATGTTGAAATTGGAAAAAAATCAGATTAATTGAGGTTGTACTAGAAGGGATATATAAAGCACGTCACACTGCTCAGTTTTAAATAGGTCATGAGCCAGAAGGGAAACAAACATGTCTCATGTACCAAGGAGCTGTGTAATGTTAAACATCTTACGTGTTCTCTGACACTCTAGGATAAGCAGATATCAACTGAATTCTGTCTCACTGTAGTAATACTGAAGCAGTTTCATTTTGATAAAGTTTATTTATTAAAAACCTAAAGGCTGTGGAAGCCAGAATAATTTCTCCTAACAAAACGGAAGACAGCTGTATTCCACAGTACACAGGAAGAGTTAGACCTCTCCTCCCGTAGAACCACACTCTGCGGTTCAAGTCTAAGAATTTCGCAGACTGGATTTCATCTGCAGCCCTGAAAGACTTATACCTCCGGCATATCATGTATGGACCAAATGGTTCTCATTTATTTGAGGATGTTTTGGAAAGAGTGGGTTATGTTTCACGTCTTCTTTTCACAAGCTTCTGAAACGCTGTCTGTGAGATTTAGGCAAGTACTAACAGGAGTGCTGGCAAATCTCTGTTAAACCCTGTTTAGTCCAAAGCCCAAGAGACAGACCCTTCTCTGATAGCAACAGATTCTACATTAGTCCAGTGGTTATAGAGCTGACCTTATTTTTATATTTTTCAAGCACTTAATGTTGCAGTCATTTAAAATAAATAGGTTTTCCAGGGAGGGTCAAAGGCCCAAAAATTTAGGAATCTCCAAGACCTTTTCTCATTATAATGTAACAGTATAATTTGGCATCATGCTGAGCTCTGTCTTCACCAATTACTGAATTCTAGCCAGGAGAAGCTGCATGCCATTCCCTTCATTTTTGAATGACGACCACAAGGTCTAAAAGCAGTTCTTACAAAGAGTAAATGTGGTCATAGTTTTTCATCACAGATGCCTGCTGACTTCCACACTTCTTCTATACTCTGCTATTCCAAATAGGTTTAGCGTTTTTAATGGATTCTAGGCACTACTGCAGTTCCTGAGTTAACTCCTGTGAAGTCTGAAATATTTTCATTACAAAGAATGTTTCCAGTTTCTTTTTCAAAGTTGTTGTCAAGTATTTCCGGAAAAGCCAGCACATCTCACAAACAAACAAAACAGTGTTAACGCTAAACAGAATTTGCATTCCTATACCCAGGATCTTATATCTTAGTGTTAACACTAAGCAGAATTTATGTTCCTATAACTAGGATCTCGTTTCTGTCTGACCCCACCTGTTTTAAATGCAGACACATCTCTCCACATGCAAATGGAGTGTCTGCGCCCCTTGAACTGCGCATGACTTAAAAGCAGTTTCAATGCCCCTTCCCATGTTGCTGATCCGGAATAATCTCCATCTCGGGGAGCAGGAATGCAAAGGAGGATATCAGATAATCAAAAGCCCTGGCTCTTCAAGGAAGTAGGTCACCATCACTGAACCACACCAGGGTTCAGCTGTATCCTGAGTGGTCACTGGAACCCCTGCCTGTGAACTTAAAGTCAGCTCTCCCTCCCTAAGGCTTTCCAAGGTTTTATGGTACGCATCTCATGGCTATTGGGACATAGAAGGGTTAGGGGGTGCAGTCAGAAGGCCAGGAAATTTGACTGCCTGTGGTACACTGCATTTCCTGATATTACTGTTACAAAATGGTTATAGTATTTAATTAGAACTGGTTATAGAAGATATATAATAGTATGTAGTAGAATATAGTAGATATAGAATAGTAGTATATATAATTATATAAATGGTTGTAGCAATTAATATAGAACTGCTAAGTTCTTTGTTTATTAAAAAGGCAAGATGAAAACATGCACAAAACATCTTACTTCCCATCAGCAAACACTTCTTTGTACCAAGGATTATTAGACACGGACCTGTTGGAGCGGGTCCAGAGGAGGCCACGAAGATGCTCCAAGGGCTGGAGCACCTCTGCTGTGAGGCCAGGCTGAGAGAGTTGGGGTTGTTCAGCTCAGCCTGGAGGAGAGAAGGGAGACCTTATAGCAGCCTTCCAGTACCTAAAGGGGGCTTATAAGAAAGATGGCGACAGACTTTTTAGTAGGGTCTGTTGTGACAGGAGAAGGGGTAATGGCTTTGGACTAAAAGAGGGAAGATTTAGACTAGATACACAATGAAGAAATTTGTTACTCTGAGGGTGGTGAAACACTGGCACAGGTTGCCCAGAAAGGTGGTAGATGCCCCATCCCTGGAAACATTCAAGGTCAGGTGACGGGGCTCTGAGCAACCTGATCTAGTTGAAGATGTCCCTGCCTGTGGCAGGGGGGGGGGACTCGAAGGCCTTTAAAGGTCCCTTCCAACACAAGCTATTCTATGATTCTAAGATTCTATAATTATTAGCTGAGGACCTATCCCTGGGGAAACATTGCAAAAACAATGAATAGAATTTATGTAGAAATAGATTTACATCAACTATTATTAAAAAGTAATTTTGCTTTGATTCTCGGTCTAAACTGCTGCCCTAAATAAAATACTTTGTGTGCAAAAATAAAGCGAAAGTATTATTACCCAAACTCACCTATCTATTTTATCTAGAGAAAACCCAGCCAAAAAAATTTCTGCCCTCATGCTTTCAACCAAGATCACTGACACAGGAAGAGAATTAAGGCTTCAGTGAGAGCACGTACACCCTGCTGAGAACACAGTGGAGCTGGAGCAGAACCTCATGCCAATTCTTAATACAGTGAGAGATTAGGCAAACACCTAATGCAGTTACTGGGTTGGCTGAAATATCTGTCTTAAACACAGATCCAGAAAGCCAAAATTGCCGCAGGGAAGTGTAAAGCCTGGATGTCTCAAGGTCACACATAAGCAGCGGCTCTAAAATTTGTTCCAGTATTACTAGTTATCACAGCCCTCTACTAACCAAAACCACAGTGAATTTCACATATATCCATTTTCGGGTACTGTTTGTGGAAACTATCCACGGAGAAGCAGAACAGCTCGATGTGCATTATAAGAGACAATGACCATTTAGGCAAGGAATCATAAATGAATTATAATTACAGAAGTTACCAAACACATTCAGTTTTACCTAAGTAAAATTGAAAAAGTAAACAAAATACTTGTGGATAGGTTTCAAATACACCTATAGATAACATCTCTGGATTATTTCTTACATTGCATATGCTGTTCCAAAGGTTTTGGTTTACAATACCTGAAAGAATCCTTATTGTTTTATTTTGCTGGTGCAATGTACTAGGCGAGTACTTACAGAATAGAGCTGTATTATTTTCACATGACTGCTTATTCTTTAATTGGGAGTGATTAAGTTGAATCTGCAGCAGTTTGCCTGCTCCACCATGTCTGTTGTTATCTATTTTCAGACACAAAGGGACTCTAAATAGATAGTACACAGTCTTCTGCAAAAAGATTATTCAAAAATTCCTTTTAGCTTGTGAGTACTCATTTTGTCTCCACACCACTCGTGAGAAAAGCACAATGTCTGAAAGGTGTGAAACAGCGCAACCCAGAAGCAACAGTGACAGAAAAAAGCTCATGTTTGATCCTTCAGTGCAGATTCAGAAGTGGCTGCATTAAAATTTTGGCAGATGGACACAACGACTCAGAGGTCTACTCCTCTCTCATCGTAATCGTAAAGTGATTTTGGTGTGAGAAGCATTAATATATATTTGAGCAGTAGGCGAAAATTAAGGAACAGCCATCAGCATAACGTATGATGGAGTATTAGGAAGAACTGCTATAATATCGGCAGTCTCAGATGGCCAGAAATAATCAGGTAACTGAAGAAGCAGGAGGAAAAAAAAAAATTAATTGTATCTCGACGTACTGCTTCTCCACTTTGCTAGTTCCAACTTGGCAAAGCTCCACGGCAATAGACTTGTAGAATACTATCTTTTCAGTGCCACACTGTGCTAAAGGTAAAATGTGAATCGTGTTCTTTTACCTAAATCAGAAAGGTCTTGGTCAATGCTTAGATGCTATTCTATAGCAGGAAATGAGCCCTTGTATCCAAAATATAAATTCAGTTCACAAATATCATCATCAGTCAAAACACAGTGCATTTTGTCGCAGCTTAACTTTGCTAATAAAGTCTTGGCTGATTTCACTAACAAGCCAGAAACTAAAGAACCATGTAAAATCAAAGCTATCCTGCAGGCTGTTTGAAATTTACATCTACAATGGAACATTCCTATGTCTTGCCATAATTTTTTACTAATTGCAACTAGACCAGAGCATCAAAAGCAGGTATGACTGAGGTGACGCGTACACATCAGTATATAGCATTACCACTCTGCATAACAAAAGGTTGCAGAAGGAGGAAGAAAAAGCATCTTAGCATTGCAAACTTGGGCAGCAAAGTGTTACAATTAGCACCAGAGTATAAACAAACACATAACACAGTTACCTCCATGCAGATGTCACTCATCACTGCTTTTTAAAATCCACTTTAAAAAAAAAATCCCATCTTCCCCTTAACAATCTCGCTGTAACACAACTGGTTTGGAATTTTTAGCACTTGCTGCCTGAACATACAAATACATAGTGGTTTTTGTAGCAACAAAAGACTCCACTGGAGTTTTATGGACTCCACTGCTGTCAATGTTCTCAAATAAGCATTATTTTTTTCAAGTGTGGTCAGACAGTTAGGCATTGAGATCTTAAATCAGCGAGAGATATTTTTGACAAGCGTTAGGCATCTAACACCAACCATTCAGTGAGAAAAAAGATGTGGCAAGTAATTCAGAAAACCGGGCTACTGCATTTGAAAACACTGATCTGTTTGCATGGCACAAGGACTGTAAATGAAAATGCATAATCCCACATCAAGACCTCGGCAACCTGAATTGTTCGGCAAGTTTATCAAGTGCAATATGAAGATATTTGCAGACAGAAGTTAGAAAGTGAGCAAAAAGGATGATTTTCTAGACCGGGGTAGAGAGAAAGGAAAAAACTGCCGAAGAGAACCAAGAAAAACCAACCTGCTTTTAGAATATGCCCAGTTTCTTCTCGCCAAAAAACTTACTACAAAGCTTCTAAAATCCCATCTTCCAATGTACACAACATACTACCTGGAATCCTTTACCCAGGCGGAAAGCCAGCTCTGGCTGTCTTTAGACAGGTAGTTAATGGTTTCAGAGAAAAAATATTTAAAGCATGAAGTTTTGCCAGCATAACCCAAGAGCCACATTCTACTCTTGGAAATTTCACTCTCATAAGTATGTTTCTACCAAATGCTCTCCTTTTACCACTATTTTTTTCTTACTACTTCATCACTATTTGACACACTTTCTGATCTGTAGAAAGAAGAACAAAAATGGGGGGAAAAAAAGCTTGATGCTCCCTCTGCACTTTATGCCCTTTATTCCTTAGATTTGCACAGACACGTTGCAAATATTGGACTACAACAGCAAAGCTTTGAAGGATATGATTTAGAAATCGGTTGGAACACTTGCCTATTTGTGGTTAAAAAAGTACTCAGATGCCTGGCTGATCCAGAACCCCGCTAGTTTCAAAGAATAAACAAAGAATAACAACCGTCTCCACATTTTCTAGATTTTATAGATAAATGACGACTTCATTTTTTGGCTTTGTGGGAATTTGTTTAAAAGAGAAATTATATTTGCCTGCCTGCAGAAGGTGCTATGATTAAAACATTAGCATTACATGAGTCAGTCAGGAGGGAAAACTGGAACAGACAATTCTTCAGAAGTTATCTTAAAATTATGTCCAAATGAGGATGTTATGGTTCCTTAAAAACTCGGGGATTGCTTAGAATTTTATCAGAAAGAGTAACACAGAATCTCAAGGTATATATTGTCTGTAATTTTAAAAGGAAATTTCAATCCCAAAATCACCAAAGCACATATCATCACCTTACACTGAGCACATGACACGCTAAACGTAAACCTCACTTTTAAGAATCTTCCAGAGTAGATTAAATGTCTCTGCCTTCCCCCATAACTTTATGAGTAAAGGGACTAGACAGTGTTTTCTCCTGCATTCAAAAATAAGTTCACCTCTGAGAAAAGGTCATCCATGACAAATTTCAGCCTTAAGGATGAATATTTGGAAAGCTCCGAGCATATAAAACAGAATGGCAAAAGATAAATACCGCTGCAACTCATACCACAGACTGGTGTTTCCAACCTGCAAATTCTACTACAAATTTTTATTTCCTCACCAAAAATAGTGACCAAAGAAATTTATTTTGCTTGAAAAGCCACTCATTTTGGAAAAGGAAATATTTCTGTTTAAATAATTTTATCAAAGACATATTAACTCTCGTCTTCTAGATAAAGTGTACGGAATAAAGAAAAAGTTATGGGAGAGCGTATTTTTAACTGTATTTATAATGCCAATAAGAATAAGGAATTCATACACAAATATTAGGCACAGACTGTAATAGTAGGTAACAACCTGACTGGATTTATTTATAGAACTAATATTAATAGCCCGTAGGTAGACTTTTTTCCCCCCATAGAGAATTCTAATGAGTTACATCCTTGTCTATTTTGCAGTTTCTTTTAATAACACTCACCAGAACCCAGGAAGTCTCTCCTCTCAGCCATTCCATTCCAAAGATTATAGCCTGAAAGTTCACTCTGTATGGGAAAGTATACTGGAAAACCTGTATAATTTTATTTATCTATTTACTTAAAAGCTATTTATACAATTTCAGGTTTACTATCTCCCATTCCAATGCGGCAATTAAATGAAACAAAATCTTCCAAACCTAGACTAAATAAAGTTTTGGTATCTCAAATAAACAGTAAGTATACACAGATATCTATGTACATTTTCCTGTTTGTTCATTATATATAAAATATATTTTCAATTTCACTGCTGGTGATAAATAAACGACAAGTACATTATACACATTAAAAACAGAAACACTGTTGAAAACTCTGCTCAGGCATTTTCACGAATGAGCTGTAGAGGGAAGAGCAGGTCAAAAAAAGGTCAACTATTTTCCATTTCAATGTGCATTTTAAATAATCCATTTGCTCCATTATTTGCACTGAGAAGTGCTAACCCACTTTGTTCTCATGAAAATTTATACATAATTAAATGCACTAAATAGTTCACAAAACGTCGCTCTTTACTGTATACTGTATCGTCAAGAATTGTTTCAGGCCCTATCTATCCCACTTTTCTGCCACATTTGACATGTGATTTCACTGGCTTTTGGGCAACCTGAACCACAGAAGACTCTAAAATAGTTCCACTAACATTTAGATTTAAAGATCCAGTCAGGACTCTAACAGAGAGCAAAATAAAACAATACATTGTAAATGTCTATTGGAAAGACTATAAATAACTGCAAGTTACTTAATAACTCTGAGAAGCAGCATTATATTTTTTTATCCATCAACTGTAAAGAAAAAAGCAGGAATGACAAAAAAGAAAATTATTTCAGAAGTGTCTGGTACTCAAATTAATTTTGAACACACCTTCATAAGCTGTCTCCAAACTGTTTCACATTCATACATGTTTTGATCAGGATCAGGAAAACCATTTGCACCTTTTCTGACAGGTGAACACACAAAAAGCTAAGACAGTGGCAGCCCTTTGGTAAAGCTGTGGTGCAACACCATGCAAAACAGCACCTTAGAGCAAGGAGACATCTTCAAAAAGAGGTAGAAAAGAAAAAGGAAAGAAAAAAAACCCAAACAAAACCCAGGCCTGCCCCTGAGGCTCAGGTCATTGCTTCCTGTCCCACCCTACCCTATCATTACTGGCCCTTCAGCAAAGCGCCCTCACGGCCTCACCGCTGTTCTTTTCAGGTGCCACTCAGCCCACACCGCGGCCGTATCTGCTGTACCGCAGTGGCTGTCCTGCTGAACCCTGAACCCTAGAGCTCACGTGCAGAGCCCAGCATGGTCTGCAGCCTTCTGAGAAGAACCATCTGCCTCCTTCTCCAGGAGAGTTTCCTCTCTGCTTTACGGCAGAAGCATATTTAACAGACAAACACACACACGAGTTCCACTGGCTACCTCATACTGGTTCAAGAAGTAGGCAAAAACTGAGATCCTTGGTAGATTCTTTAGCCTGCAAAAGTTTGGCTGCAATAATTTAGCTGCAAATTGGAGCAAAATGGGCCAGAGGACACCTGACAGTAGTCCATGCAATTCATTCACAGCAGATTATGAAAAGCACCTCTAGGATTCACAGCCTTCCACAATTTTTGGCCCTCTAGGCATAGCAGCGGGAGGAAAAATGGGTTATCATCTTTTCACATAAACCATTGATAAATTGTGAACACAGGAATAATACCATTCCATCTTGCTAATAGCAGTCCTTCAGACTTACAGGATCCTGTGACATTCATGAAATGTTACATAATGGAGCTTTGGAGATTAAATTATACTTTGACAGAACAGCAAATTAACTTTCAATGTGGGAAATTTTTTTGGTCCACTGCCTTTCAACCAAGCATTTCCAGATACCATAAAAAAAAAAAGCCCAAACCAAATTAGCTATTTGTATACCAAGTAAGATCACACTAGAAATATTTGAACATGCTCCTTTACTTTATTAAGAGACCCACACAAATGAGATTACTTTACTATCAGTCTTACCTTGAATACCACACTCTCCAAGTTTACAGAAACATCTTCCTGCACAGGCGAGTGGTGCAAAACAACACTCTGCATCGAAGCCTCTGCTCAGCTACACATCTTTCTTGTTTCCACACGTACTGCATATTACCCAAATCACAGTTCTATGCACACCATCACAGCAGGAACAGAGAAGCAAAAGTAGTTTAGTCTATCAGAGATTTTTAGGTCAGCTACAGGGCCATCCCAACATGGCAGGCCTAGGGATCTGGCTTCACTAAAACATGTAAACAAAGATGGTGCCTGATCGCTTAAAAGCCATTTAACCCTGTTTCTAATATGCTGCATGTATGGTGTTAATGGAAGCCCACGAAGAGACATCTGCATCAATTAAAGTGCCCTGACAGAAATTCACGCAAGGAAAGAATACAGAAGCCTGTGTCCAAACCAGCAGACAACGCGAAAATTGTTAACAAACTACTCAGATAGCAAATAAAATGGATAATTATAGACCTGGTGATCCTAACAGTTATAATGAGCGCACATACAAATGAAATTCAATTTCCTTTCCAGCTTTGCAATGCAGCTATCTGGAAATTATGTTTCTGAAGTGGTTTTGTATGTTACACATTTCACTGTATCATGTATATTATATAAATCAAATAGATGCCTAAAACAACAAGAATAACCGTAAACATGTTTTCACAGTGATCTCAATCATTCTTCACTTATTCATACCTCTACAGGTTGTGCTCTGGTTACTTAGGTCCCTCTACTTCATACACAAGATGAGACTCTTTTCATAATACAAACCGATTTTAAGAAAGACTGTAGAGTTGCAGTTTATGTTGAATCAAGGCAGTTTTACAAAAATGAAGTATCATAAATCTGACATAGAACAGAATTCGGAACTGCACAGTACTGAAAACCTTGAGATTCACCTAACCAATCTCACTGCTATTGCAGTCAGAAAATAACCAAAATAAAATGATAAACCTTCTCCCTTGCCAACAAACTATGCTATTTAAATATGGTTCCTGCTGTGGACTGCCTAAAGAACCAGAACCATGTCTGAAAGGACTCCAGAACTTCTCTGCATGCAATTTTTTTGTTTGCTTTGTTTGTGTGTTTGTGTTTGGTTTTTTTTAACACGAGACAAGAGAGATGAGGTTTTGTACGAACTACCTCTTTCATTTTTACATAAAATACTCCCAAGACTGACCACAGATGAGAGATGAACACTAAGCATCAAGACTGTTTAAGGAAGAGCTCGATAGATGCACACAGAAATTACAAACTGTAAGTCTAAGGTGAGCGTGAGGAAAAGAATCTGCTGGAGTTCTTTGAAGATATAACTGCCAAGACAGGTAAGTGAGACACACTGGTTGTCAGAGCTTAAAAATGTGTTCTGGTATCTACACACTGTACAGTAACCTTCACACCTGTATAGAGATCTCATTCACTACTATTGAAGTTTAAAACGCTCAAATTTAAAAGGGAGGCAGGTTAGTTAGCGACACTTCAGTTTGTTATCTGGCAAGAGAGGGCAGAAGGCGCCTCTGTGCTACATTCAGAGTTGTAATCAGTTCAAAAATCATAACAAAAAGACACAACTCCAGCACTGCTGAAGGCAGCAGCATAATGGGTACAGTGTTATGGTTAAACGTGTTTAAAAGGAAGGAACAGGGAAGGTGCTGCTGCTGTTGATAATGTGCACCCAATGTAAAGTCTTGAGGCCCTGATAGTTCTTTCACTAGAAGGAAACCACACAATAGAGCGGAACACAGCCTTTGCTGCAGGCACTGTGCCCTGGCTGGAGGGGAACACAAGTATTTTTTAAAAACACCTCTCCCCGATTACTCTTCTTGCAAGCCATTCTGCCAGAGACAGTCCGATTTCACAGAGCTGGAGTTGTTACCAATCCCCCGAATTATACCTTCCGGGATTGCTTTGAACCCAATGAACATTGTCCCAAAAGGCTTTTCAGAGCCCTTTGCAAGGATCAGGAAACAGAAGACAAAGAACCCACAACTCTGCAAGTTGTTCTAATTGGATGATAGCATGATAATGGGATTAGTTGCAGATACCAAATGAAAACCAGTCTGATTTTTGGGATACGTGTTCGTAGAGGTTTTTACTTATTCACTTATTATCAACTGGATTTATAATGATATATAATTCATGCAGACTAAAAGTCAACTGTACTGTCACATTGTGGTGGATTTTTATTACTGTAGTAACATCTAAAGGACCGAGTTACAACCAAATGCCTGGTTTAAGATTGGTGATTATTTTGGTGAATTGTCTACTTTTGTGGTAAGGGTATTCAATAGAGAAGTCAGAGACAAATATATACCTGCACTGCTCCATTGTTACTAAATCGCTTCTCGGACAAGAAACACACTCTGTGATTTAGCTCCTTCACCGCTCAGAACAGCAGCTAGCATCCTGTGATTAACCCCCACAAATGCACCAAAGAATGACAGCAGGCAGATGTCACAGTTTCTGAACTACTTTTTTTTTCCAGAACTACAGGCACTACACATTACAAACTAGTGCTACAATAAATTGCTTTAATTTTAGCAATAAAAAATGCTAACAATACTGCTGGATTTCTATCACTTACAATCTTACATCCTTTCACTTGTTAGAAGCAAGTCTAGCAAATCTAATGGCTGTCATAACCTCTATTTACTCAATCTAAACCAATTGCCAATCCGGGCTTTTGTTTGTTTGAATAAACAGAGAACAGTGTAATATTTCTCTGTTTCCCAATAATTACGGTTTAAAGATTATTAGTTAACAAAGACAGAATTTTCTCAGAGTTGTCACTCCTTGCTTGGATGTGTACTGACATTACCGATTTCCTACTTAACTCTTTTCTAATCTTTCAGAAGTTCTTTAAAACAATATAATCAAGATATTGTGATGGGGTTTTAGAGGTACGGCTTCTGGAACGACTGTGCAGCGGTGCACCTATCAAGGTGATAATATATAAGGCAGAATATTTTGCTTATCTTTTTCACTTGCCAGATATCAATAGAGGAGGAAAATAATTTTAGTGTGGCACATAGAAGCCAGGACATGCAAGGGTACCTTCTGTGTCACGACTACTTGTTGCCAGAAGTACTATGGACAATGAAACGTCATTGTGCAATGCATTTTGAGGATCGCACCCCTCTGAATGCTAGGAAGGCCTTAGTAAGATGTATTTTTTTGCACGATTGACTGTGGTCTTGTTCAGGAAGTGATTGAGGGGTGCTGAACGAACCTTCCAAACTTGCTGCTGTTGATTAACACTACCTTGACAACAAATGGCAAAATACAGCAATTCCATCTAGTCAAAACTCTTCTTTTCTCCCCCTCATCATTATTTTTTTAACTTTTTTATAAAGTTTCTCAGAAATGAAATGTTGATGATAATAAAATAATTTTGTGTAAGCTACTTTTTCAATGGAAATGCATTTTCAAAAGCAAAATTATTTTCCAGTTTTCTCCAGGTAAACACAAGTTGTAAACTTTTAGAGCTGACTGGTTCCTGGAGGCAATTTTGCAATATATAAATGTATTCTTGCTTATGTTTATGTCACCGCTCCATGCAAGTGAATCTACTTACACGTTTAAACAGCTTTATTGGATTATGGCCATGAAGACGGATGCTATAAGTCTCTGTACACCGAAGTCTCATTCAACTCAATAGGATTTTTATCCACTAAAAAATGGCAGAACCAAAGCCATATGGCCTTTTGGCTTGGATTATAGTATCATATGAATATTGACTTTTTATTCTCCTAAGGGTGAATTAACATAGTCATGGAATATGCAGTACCCTAAGGAAACATTTGTGCCCAAAAGCTAGAGCTGACTCTTTAAAATCACAGAGCCTGTTCTTTCACAAATATTTCTGAAATAAAGCATTGGACCTCAGTCAGTGACTGTTAAAACATTTACAATGCAAATATATAATGCACTTTTACTGGTTTGTTTTGTTTTCTTTACCTCCACAGCAACAAATTCAGACATATACATGAAAATAATTTCATATTTTAAAGTAACTAGTTTAAAGCTTGGCTACTCGGTTATGCTAAGGTGGCTAATACAGGCCTCCAATAAAATTATTCATGTGAGTAGTGCTTTAATGAACAAGCCATTAACATCCTGCAGACTTTCACAGATACAGAGGAAAATAAATTGCAGTCTGTATTTTTAAATGGTTGGCCTTATTTCTGTCATAAATAAGTGTATATCATTTATATCCCCACAAATATTAAACCTCAATACCAGTCTTCCCCGATGCATTGTAACTCAGTGGTAATTAATGACTTCCCTGTTATAAAGATGTTAATGTAGTTCAGGTTTTATTACTGAATTTTTCAGAATGAAGATGAATGTTGACTTGTGTAAGCCTCCTGCTGCTCTGTACACCTGCAGACTGCCTTACGGGGCCCTCCTATTGTCCAGTACATCTGTTCGTGTTTTATCTTCAAAATGTACTGCTTCTTCACATTTTGATTTCCCCTACAACTCCTTAATAAAATCTTTGTAGAGTCAAATGGCAAGAAACTGTAAGCCTAGCAAAGTGACTTCAGTGGCAGATTTTGTAGTACCTCAAAAACTGCTCCATTTCATCCCCTTAAAACACAGTTTTTTGTTTATTAATACTGTGTTTAAGGCAATTGGGGGCCACTGAAACGACTTGTTTCCCAGATGAAGAGAGTACACAATCTAAAAATACCAAATGCTTGTCATACAAGATTTATTCTGCCACTGTCTTTTAATTCCTTCCTGAATTTCTTAGAATAGCATCATCCATATAATTAAATTCCCAGAACATATAAGCCATTAAAAATATGAATACAAGATATTTATAACGTGCTAAATATTTGCACTAAATTCTGCTGAGTGTTACCAGTACTGCAAAAAAATACAAATCATAAAAAGGTCACTTGAGCAAAGATTATGTTATTCAAATTATTCCAGATGAAAAAAAATATGGTTTTCCCAGATAGAAATGCTCCTGTAACTGCATGCTATCTTCAATCATAGGATAAAGCTAACATTGGGTTTAACGGTTTGCTATGAAAATTAAGTATTTTCTAACTGCTCACAATGGAGAAATATTAAGGAAAACACACTGCAGCCAAAAAGCTAAAAAAATGTGTGTAACAAATCAAACATAATATGAAAAATTCAAGGAACAGTGTATATTTGTCTAGCACTAATGTAATGTAATTAAATACAATAATGAAGACGCGCAGTATTAAACAATAAGTTAACATGATACAGTGCTTTTGTAGGCTGTGGGGGGACGTGGAGGGAGGGATGTGCTGGTTTTCAGAGACACCCAATATATCATACAAGCTTTCAAAGAGCAGGCTCTCCGGGAAATTTAAAATGGCTCACTGTTCCCTAATGCACATCCAGAGCTTATGCACATCAGTAACATTGCTAACAGCAGACCAAGGCTACTAAAACTTAACGGCAAGGAAAGTTTCCTAAATGAACACATACGATGGCAAAATGGTAGTCCTCCTTGCTTGTTCTAGCAAGCTTCCTTAGTGGCTCTGAAAAGCAAGCCTACAGGTACAACCTGGCAGTATTTACACATACAAACTCCCGTTCAAATCAAACCGTAAGGCTTCGCTTACAGCTGCAGCCCTTACCGCATCACTAAGATTATCCATATCAAGAGAATCAGATGTGTGAGAAGTAAATACAAAAATGACAGCGATATAACAGTAACAACTGTCAAAGCTGGGTAATTGCTTCCATAAGCTCTCTGACTGAAAGTCTGAAGCAGTTTTCTGCATTTTGCTCATAAAAGCCAGCCAATGCTAGACTGGAATCTTTAGATCTCAATCCCACTCTCAGCCATGAATGTTTGAGTCCCAATTTAAAATAACAAAAGAGGAGGGTATGGACATAAGAAAGAAAACAGATTTTTTAAAAAATAAAGATTTGTATTTCTGTTTCAAAAAATAACATCTTTGGAGTATAGAAAACAGTTACTTTAGATTTTTCTCAGAAGGCAAAAGAAAAGAAAGAAGCAGTCATATAAACAATGGGATTCTTCATGGGTCAGTAGTGGATTTTACTAGAACAATTCTTGTAATCTTTTGTTCATGAGCATTATCAGCCTTAACGTTAACATTAGCTCTCTTACGACCTGGACAAGTGTTTATCTTCAGACTGCTACAGCTACAACACAATCACTGGCTCTAAACCTTCATGCCAGGACATAACTCCATGCTGCAAAGTTTTGTGCTTTATGCAGGTCTAACTTCTAACTTACCCAAAGAACAAAAGCACGTACGGCAGAAGTTTTCCTGGGAACACAAACTGGTATTTTGGAAGAATCCTTTATAAACACCAAATAAGCAGGAGGAGCTGACAAGTTTCAGAAGCTAGCATTAAAAAAAAAAAAAAATCAAATAATTACCTCATATTCTGATTTACGTGCCAGAACATTTCAAGGAATACACTTTGTATTCAGTGCTTCGTCTGTTAAGAGAAGTTAGTAGGTACAAAACCATACTGAAATTAATATATAAAAATATATATATATATATATGTAGGTGTTATAGAAAATTATTGCTGATGTTCAGGAAATGCCGACAACTAGACGACTGAGAAGGTGAAGGGAAAATTCCAGCGAGGGAAGCACAAGCATATATCTGTGAAAGAACATTCTGTTCAGTATGACATTATCTACTCTAAAATTATTAGTTTTCGCTGGAGGATCTAAATTATAACCACAAAGATCAGGGGGCTAAGGGAAAATAATTTTGTAAGTAAAATATTTGAAAGACTGTTTTTAAGAACATATAAAAGAGAAAATAAAGATAATTAAAAGAGAGGAAAAAAACAGGCTTAATTTCGTCCAGTTAAATGGTTGTGGTCTGTTTTGTTGTTGGGGTATTTTTAATAGTTTGGGATAGAGGAGACATTTCTACATGATCCAAATTAATCAATACTACAGAAATAAATATAATAAATAACGTACGTGACTGATAGTGTCAGACACGAAACAGAAAATGTACATACCTCTTCATTGTTTCTGTGTTTAAATTTAGAATTGACAGTACGTGTATATACACACCATCTGTCTCTGTTACATCTATTCACATAATGAATATAATGAAATATGTATAAAAATGTACTCAACAGTATCACTTTAATAAGCCACTGTCCAGTTCATGGAGTAAAAAGCTCACAGGAAACAGGTCTGATGACTACCAGAGCTGTCTCAAAGACCTGTTCATGATGTATTCATACCTAAAATTTCTGATTTGTTCCTCTTTAAAAATGGCATCTTAAAAAAAGCAACAGTGAATTATTCTTGTAGCAGAGAGGTATTGCCATTCATTCTTCTAGTACTAGTGCAGCAGCCACATTTGCCTCTTCCTGTCATGACAGGATTATACTGAATGGACACGATATGAAAATACAATTTTATATTTTCTATTATGAAAATAACTTCTCTGTGCCACATAGAAATTCTCATCAATGTCATAACAAATTGCAATTTACAGGTAAAACCTGTCAATTCACAAACTTCTCCAAGTCTCTCCCCATATCTGTGCAAAGATTTAACAGTGGAGGTGGCAGATATTCTCTTATGAAAAATCCATTACTTCCACAAGTTATTTATTAGTACACTATGAATAGGTCTACGACCACATAGCTATGAGTTCTACAGTTCTTCCAAGCAAACATTTACACAGATAATTTTTGCAGCAAAGGAGTACAGGTATCGAACTGGGACACCTGGTAAAAATTTTATTAGCAATACTTTATCTGGATAAAGGGGCTGAGGCAGTGTTTGAATGCCTGTCAGAACTCACAGGAAGTGCACACTCTCCCAAGGCTGCCCCTCTACTGAGGTACAGGCACAGTGCTTCCACGCCTATCACGAAAATAAGAAAAGCAGTCAGGAGAAAGTATTAAAAGTGAAGTTTCAGAAAGGGGGGGAAAAAAATTAAATAGATGGCCCCTCAGTAGTAGGCACTCAAAGAATCAGATGTTGTCTTTCCAGAGAGATGAGTGGACCAACACAAGGAAACAAGTCTATAATGCAGCAGACTGCCTTTCCCCCTTCTCATGCCACACAGATTACAATCACTAATTGTCGGGATACCACAATGCCTTATGGAAGTAACAAATATAGAGGAGTTACCCACTGTGAAACAGTATCAAGCGTTCCTGTCTGGCAGTTACCAGTCCCACTGAAACAATGAGCAAGCATTAGCGATTGATTTATTTATTTAAAATTCTGAGTTACAAAACGTAAGTCAGGAGATGGCATTTCTTTCCAGCCAAGCAAGTGCTTGCTTCCTTTGGTTTAGAGACAACTCTCCTATACTCAAAAAAAGCTATGGATTAGACATACTGGAAAATAATTCACCTTCTAAGACAACTGCAAAACAAATGTTAAATAAGATGAAAGTCTCTTCCACTCAAGACAACCATATGTTGGACTGACTACTGACTTTACCAGACCATTGAATTTTAAGTCGTTTGGTCTGACACTGCTGCAAGTCACCAAAGGAAGCGGTGTACAAGGCTGTAGGCAAAAATTTCTTCATCTGTAAAGGAATACAGAAACCAGCTTTATGATACTGCATTTAACAACACCTGAACCATAAACAGATCTACCATTCTGTTTATAGAACAGAATTCATAAACTCTATGCACTATATTCTATTTAAATGCATCTTCCACAGAAAGGAGATTTGCTGTATAATATACACGTGCAATATAGTATAAGGCCACGACCCTTCAAACTCATACTTCACCAACACTAGTCACGCCAATGAAGATATGAGGTAGGTATAGTGCCAAAGTGATTCTCTGGGAAGATTCTTAAGGAACTGAGGGATTAAAAGCATCCTGGGCTGTATTAACAGAATCATAGTCAAGAGGTCAAGGAAAGTGATTATTCTCCTTTACTTGGGGCTTGTTAGACTAGACATGTCTGGAATTCCTTCTAGTTCTGGGCCCTCTGATATAGGAAAGCCATCAGCAAGCTGCGGTGATGTAAGTGGAGGGCCACCAAATTGCCAGTGGGCTGGAGCACGTCCCTGTAAGGAGTGGCTGAGAAAAAGGGTCTTGCTTAGCCTAGGGAAGATACAGCTTCGGATGCATCTAACAGCAGGCCCTCCGGTACCTACAAGGAGGTCATCAATATGACAGAGTCAAGGTCTACACAGTGGTGCATGGCAGGAGGATGAGACACAACAGATGTAAGTTGAAAAAAGAAAGGTCCAGGCTAGATTTAAGCAAAATCTTTTTCCCCAGGAGGACACCCCAACAGTGTGTTTGCCCAGAGAGGTTGTGTAGTTTCTGTCATCAGAGGCTTCCACAATGCAACTGGACAAAGCCCTGAGAAACCTCATCTGACCCCCAAGCTGACCCTGCTTGGAGTACCAGGATGCACGACGACTCTCATGAGGTCTTTTTTCAATCTGAATTTTTTTGTGATTCTAAAATTATAAGGAGAAACTAAAGGAGCTGGTAGCCATAAATAAATCATTGTGACATTTTTGTTGCATATAAAATAATATTGCAGCAAAATTATTATACAAGAGTATAAAGACTTATAAAGAGTATAAAGTCTTTACACAAAATGGTTCACAAACCATTCTTAGAGTATGTATGAACATAGTAAAATTTATACGCATGGTAAAATGTCTAATTTAAAACTTTTATAAGATTTAACTAGTTACATTTTATTAGCATTTCTTCCTTCAAAAAAAGAGGATTAAGTACTACAATTAAGCACATCTTGCTAACAGGCAAGTATGCATTTTAATATTTAAGTAATGGACATGCTTCAGCTTTTAACTTTGATTTTCTAACTAAATAAATCTTGTCTGTGCCAGAAAGTTTTACAGAACAATTCCCACCAGTGCTCCTACTGCCTCTGCCGAGCTCACGTTAACAGGACCAAGCTCATACGCCACTCAGATGTGCATGAATACTGACAGCCCCCATCCTACGCTGTGGAGTTTGCCCTGGGCAAAGATCCATAAACTGTGGGACCATGAGAATAAGAGTAGTACAGATGAACAGGAACAGACATACGAACAACAGCCTTGCAGGTCACTAGTACAATTGCACCTATGGCAGACTCGCTCACCAGCAACCCGCAGACTGCTAAGACATGTGGGTGGTCGGTATCCTCAGTTCTGCTTCCTCCATGGGTACTGGTTCCTAGAGGGAAGGGTACCAGTACTCAGTGGATAGGTGACAGTTCCCTGCATAAGTACTTGAAGATGTTATCTCAAATAACATTTTTAAAAGTCGCATTCCTAGTAACGACCATTTCAAGACTCCTGTAAGATGGGTTAAGGATTATCTCTACTTACGTGTTTATATTTTAAGAGTTATCTTACTGAGACTACTAAAAGCAGTGAAGACAGGAGAGAATGGTTGAAGTTATTTTGCATTTTCTTAAAATATTTCTTTCCTGCATCTTCTTTTGAGGACTCCAGTGGTGCTGAAATCTATTTTACATTATTTCTGTTCATATTTTATTTTCAGAATTGCCTTCTTTCCTCCCTCCCCTGACAACTGTTTTAATTTTGCAACTACGTCAGAAGCATCTGTCATTTCTCTCCTAAACTATTAAAGACACTTGGAAAGAGAGTACATTGCTTTCCCGGACTATCCTTACTGCTGACAATAGTGGTGAAAAAGATTAGGCAAGATTCATGCAGTGTACAGGCAGAGATACGCACACTTCTTTAAATTAATCTTCGTTTGTTCTAACCTTTTCAAGATTCTTAAGAGCTTCTCAGCTAGCTCTTTGAAATTCAAATTAATCGTTTTCCAGGGCCAAATAAAAACCTACCCATTTCATTTCCAATAAGCCAAGAAAGCGGCCAAGGCCAGGATCAAGAACTCTTTAGCATGCTTTCAGTTATCTTTCTCACTAACTCCTTTCCCTGACCTCCTAGGTTCAATTCTATACATACTATAGTAATGAATCTGCCCACCCTTCATGGGATAAAACGTGGTCCGTTTCTCTGACACTTCCCATTGAGTCCAGAGGGGATAGGTTCAAGTGTAACAGGACACTTGCCTATCATTTCACTTGTGTTTAAAAATGATAACCTACTTGCAAAAGGGGAGGGGGGCGGGGGAGAAAAAAAAAAGAGAAGAAAATTAAGAGATACTATTACTCCTTCTATTGTCTCTGTACATATACTCTCCTCTCTATCAATCCATTTAGCAATGAAACAAGGTTAACATCTCCAAAGCTTTGATCTGCCATCAAGTTCTTGTTCCTTGGACTTTAGCCACTCCATTTAGGTCCAGATCCTTGACATACAAAGTACTGCTCTACGAACGCTGGGTATTAGTATTAGTGAAAACATAACCTTTGCCAGGAATCTTACCCAGGGGCATGGTGAGCCCCTCATTACTGGCACATCTCTTATTTATCTATGATGTAATAATCAGTAAGGAAGTTAAAAGTAATGCTGCACACTCTGTTCAGATCATGACACAATTTGTTGGCTTCTACTAACTTAGCAGAAGAGGAGAAATACTGCAGTATGCTTTTCAGATGCTCAAGCAAAGACTAAAGACTGTTAGCTTACTCATCTGAATGTATGAAGAAATGTATAATGCTTCTACCTAGTGTCTGTCCTTGCTAGAGGCATAGTATAATATCTGTATGACTCAATAAAGAGAATCAATAACTAACCAAACCAGCAAGCTATTACTCAAAATATATATCAAATTTATTGACACCATCAGCTCCAAGAACTTTTGCTTCATACCTTCCCTTCGCCATTTCCTGCAATGGTTTGTGAGTATGTGAGGAGTTCAGAGAAGGCAGCTAGTACTTTTGAGTACAACTCTAATGATGGTACAATTTAAGCCATGCCATGCAGTGTAATAATACGAAAGTGCACATACAGAGAATATACTGTGGACAGAGTCTGACAGTGAAACCGCTGTTGTGTAAATAGAATTGCTTTCTCTTTCTCAACACTGTATTTTCAAGGTTAGTATTTCCTCAATACAGCAGCATACAGAAAGACGTGGGAGACAGTAACAAGGCTCTGCCTTCTCCTACCTTTTTTAAGGTTTTTCAATCCCTGATTAGAAATCATATACTAAAACTGAATCGTGACTATGCCTCAAACACCCGACTTCTCCGTGCTTTTAGTTCCCATTCAACCAGCACTTGCAATAGCTGCTACATTCTCAAACCTTTCTGAACAGACCGTGCCTAAACTGACTCTTCCAAGCTACATTTAGTATTGACTGTACCACAGTACAACCTGAAGTACCTTCCTGATAATATGGCTGAACTGTAACTTTTTATATATTTAGTTTATACTCACTGCACATTACTAGACCATGTCAAGATCATGTAAGACCAAGTGGTCTGCTAATCAGACCTTCTGAACACACAATAGCAACTCTTCTAGGTCCTGTTCTCCATTTCTGGGCCATGTTCCAAGTGCAAATTCAGTATATCTCTGGACGTACAGTAGCTCTGCACTTCAGATACGCCATCTGCAGGAACTGCACAGAGACATCTTGCCCAGGTCCCAAAAATGAAAAAAGGGAATCATCATGAGAAGATCTTAGCCTCCAGTTCTCCTCTCCCTGAAGGATATTTAACCGTACTCTGCGGCCTGCTAATCTCTTTTACATTTTAGTGAATCCAGTGCTGAGTTTCTTGAGTGCAAATAACACACCTTGGTAAGTTTATACAATAAAATATGCCTTTTTTTTTTTGCCACCCTTTGTGATCTCCTAAAACAAACAACTACAGAAAATATTCCTGCAGAAAAGTTTGTACTTCTAAAAATCACTGATGACGCCCAATTTTCTCCCAGGAATAACCAAGTTACAACTAAAATTAGTATCACTGTTGCATATGTAAAGTTTGACTGAAGTGAGACTTTATTACATATTATCTCTTATTCTTACAATGTAAAGTTAGATCTATGGTTATATTGACGCAGAAAGGAAAAATATCTTTCTTACTCAAGGAAATAAACCTAGACTGGATGTAGGAAAGCATTCACTGTTCCATTACCAGCAGAATTTATTATCATTAGTTATAAAAGCACTGTTACAAGTACCAAAATCTTACCTACAAACAGTTTTATTCCATAATGACCATCTACAAAGCTACAATTTCCCTAAATGACATGAATGCAGACTTCAAGGAAGATCAATTGAGTAAGAAGACCTATACCGAAAAGGAACCAGCTGCAGTGCACAAATCAAAGATCTTACAATACAGACTCATGTTTTAACAAAAGCGAGGTAACAAATAAAGGAAAATATTAGAGCCTGGTAAGTCCCTTCAAGCAAGGGGAAGGTCTAACTGTGCTCTCCCAAGTCCTTAATGAGAGAAAGAGTCAGTGATGACAAGCCTATATATCACAGACTATCAGACACACTGCAGCTAGGCTGGGAGAAGGATCTAGAGTTCTAGAGAGACAGGAAGGATTAATTCAGAACAGGAAAGTCAAAACTAGGTTGGGGCAGTGACCTCTGTCATGACCCATGCTCTGCCCTCCTTTCTCCATGCACAAAATCACTGTGACCTGTCAGCCCACACATACATATGCTCCAACTCTTAGCAGTAATGCTTTAGACCCTACACAAAAACATACACACCTCTGGGGAGTTGGCTGGACATCAAGTGCCACCAAAGCCACTCTATCATTCCCCTCCTCAGATGGAACAGGGAGAAAAAAAATACAACAAAAGGCTCGTAGGTCGAGGTAAGGAGAGGGAGACATCACTCACCAATTACAATCACAGGCAAAACAGACTCAACTTGGGGAAATCAGAGTAACTTAATACCAATCAAATTGGAGTAGGGTAATGAGAAATTAGAACCAAGAAAAAAAAAATCTATGTATCTACATCCTACATTAACTCTCTCAGGTTCAAGGAGTGCAATAAATCCAAATTTTCTATTTCTTATATGAATACTCTACCTACTAAAGCACTGAAGTATGGGCAAGTAGTATGGGCATGGCAACTGCAACACAAGCTCAGCCTTAGAAAAATACAGCATGACGACACAGCTGCTCCTGGCAGAGTCTGCTTTTGCTGCTGTGGAGAAGGGTTCCTGAAGCAAGCAGTTCAGGAACAGTGTTTCTGCAGGATTTGCCCATCGTTCCCAAGCATTATGTTCTCAAACCATTTTCCATTCACAGCTCAGTCATTTTGCTAAGCTTTGAATTTCATCCAACCTGACTTTTACGAAGCACTAAGCTAGAGAAACATTTTATAAGAGAAATTATTTTTCTATGAGAAACTAGTACGTGTCTGTCAGGCTTAGATCAATACAATATAACATCTCTTTCAGATGCTCTTTTACAATCTGCTATTACTGTCATTTTTATCATGACATAACTTCATTCATTAGATAGTCTTTCCTAATCAGGGCTCTACATTCCAAACTGTTATTCCACTTGAGCTTGCAGTCTGCAACTGGACAACTTGCATTATTTTTGCATCTGAATAATTTTCTCATATAAAAAAAAAAAACACAAACACAAAAATAGCAGTTCAGACTATGTTTTATGCTGCCTCTGCCCTTGTAAAGGTGTCTCAGTTTTACTCAGACTGAACTTCACTGAACTGGTTCACCCAGGTGAGACCAGTGAGAGCAAATTCTTAATATGAAGATCCCGTGCCAGACTGGCATAGTATTGGGGGCCAACCTCCTGTCTTCTTATCCTCCTGTGCTGACAGGACTTACCTAGTTTGACATAAATCTGTCATAGTCTGACAAAAAGAACTAGAAATATCCACAGAATTTTACTGTCAAGTCCTTATACACCTACAGATTCTTAACTCTTGGACAGAGGCATTTAGAGATGTGCTCCGGTAGGTGTGGCACTAATGAGGCTTACCCAAGGTCACGTAAGAAAGCTGTGAGAAAAAAAACTTGAAAATGTTTAGAAGACATCTATATACATATCTCCCTCCACTCTTTCTTTTTCATCACTTTTCAGTACGGAAAAATTTATTCTGACACCACCACTCCCTACTGCTACAGACTGGTTTCCTTAAAAAAAAAGAAAGGAAGGTCAAATCAAAACAGCACATATATCACCTTTGATAGCATTCAATGAACGAATCATCCTCCGTAATTCTTGCTTCTTCTGTAGAAAATTCAGATATGTTACTTGCCAGAAAATTAGGGTATGTATTTTCTCCTTCAATTATGGCTAAGAATCATGCATCACTTTACTAGGTGATGATTTCAACCAATAAAAACATACTGAGCTGTAGATCTGTAAGACAGGAACAAAGAACTTGGCACAGTCTTTGAAAATAACATCCCTTAAGTATTTCAGACTTCAAGCCAAATTTTTATTATTTCCAGAGATATAAAGTCAGCACTTAGACCTAGTCCAAATATAAATATTGCTTCTCATGCACAAATATGTGAGTGTTATGTTTTATAATATTTTTGATTAAAAACTTGGTCAAAGTTCCTTACAGTGTAACACTTTACAGATCATAATGTTGCATAAGCCTTTACACAAGGCTTGTATAATATATGAATCTCGACAGGTGTGTGAATGAGGACATTAAAACCCAGCAGTCCTGTGTCCCAGCAAGACCTGCAAGCAAGCTGCTGCAAACAGGAGTTCTGCAAGACTGACCCAGCAGGGGAGAGGAAGATCTCTGCAGCAAACCATGCCGAGAACATCACATAAGGGATTTTTTTCTGTGTAAAGCTGGTCAAAGCATCCAAAGTGCAGGACTTACAACACAGGCTTTCAACTACCCAGTGGGGAAGGGAATACAGTAGCATAGAAAACGTTCAGCAAGATCTTGAAATGCATTAGTGTTTGATAAGGAAGGCGGAGCAAGTGGTGAGAGGGGAAACTCTTTTAGATTTGATTATAACCAATGTGGAGAATGATTTAACCAATGTGAAGTTCTGAAAGCCACGTCAGTTTAATGACAGCACTCATTACTCTTGGACAGGCGCGATGAAAGCCTGCAAAATAAACAGCAATGTGTTCCATTAAGGCAGCTGGGTTGAATGAACGTCATCCTATGACAACACTCACCAACTGATGACCAAGCTATTAAATGCTCCTGTGTTCCCCTGTGAGACAGCATAGAGACCTGCGTGACAATGGAAAAGTAAAAGGGAGCAAACTTGACTGGTCCCCCCTTTTTTTTTTTTTCAAAAGAGAGAAACTAAGGAATAACACCAGTAAATTACACTTAAATACCTGGGAAAAGAATGAGAACAAATAACACGTATACCACTAAGTTGTCTAGAAATAAACACATGAATGAGTAATAGCCACCACAGGTTTGCTGTCTTGCCAAGCAAGTTTAATTTCCTTCTCCCTCTGTTGCTGTAGTCATAGGATTAGTAGCAAGTGTCTCCTAATGTGACTAGATTGTTGACAGTCTCATATGACTGTCTCATAAATAAATGGGGGGAAAAAACAAAGATGAAATTACTCTGGAAGCAATGGAGATTTTTTTAAGAGCAGTTATCAGCGATTCACTGCCACTATAGAAGAAAGCATTAAATGATCTTCTGCAAGGGCCTGTTTTGGGTGCCTCACTACGCAACATAACTTGGATAAGAAAACAGAAAGGGATTTCAGGGGTTAGGACAAGGAACTGTTAGTGCACTAAAGGGCAGGATTTGAACTCAAAGTAGTGTTTATAAACACGTGCGATGTTCTCAGAGAGGATACAGTTCAGCACAGAGGAGTACAAGTCATCGCATGTAGGCAGGAACAGTCAGCTGCATGCTGTATGATTAGGCAACACTTCACAGGAAATTGTCCAAGGATCATAAAGATGATTGCGCTCACAAAAAAAGTCAAATCACCTTCGCGTAAATAAAAGATACCAGAATAAATCCTTCCATTCTACTTATCAACAGCATCCTTTCGTAAAGGGGTAGAACCACGTGAGCCCCAGGATATAACAGAAGGTGTCAAAAGCATGACCTAGGAGGAAAGACTGAATGATTTTTGGCTATCTGTTTTAAAGCAGAGAAGCCTGGGAGAAAGTATGATAACATACACAAGACCACAGCAAAGAGAAAAGGAATTATCCGATTCTTATGTCTATTGTAGAAAGTACAAGATGCAATGACCTTAAATGTATTAAGGAGGATTCAGATTAGGTATTAGGAAAAGGAACTTTCAGTGAAACATAAGGCCAGCTAGGAATGTTGTGAAATCTGTCACTGGAGGTTTTAACAAAATTTTAGATAAAGACAACTGCCAGAGTAAGTCACAGTCTGACATTATTGATACAGTTTATAGAATCACAGAATAGTTTGGGTTGGAATCACCTCCCTCAGCTTGCTGGCCACATTGCTTTGGATGCAGCCCAGGATGCAACTGGCCTTCTGGGATGTGACTGCACACTGATGGTTCATGCCCAGCTTTTCATCCACCAGTACCGCAAGTGCTTCCCAGCAGGGCTGCTCTCAATTCCTTTATCCTCCAGTCTATATAATACTGGGCATTACCCTGACCCACGTGCAAGACCCTGCATTTGGCCTTGTTGAACCACATGAGGTTCACATGGGCCCGGTTCTGAAGCTTGCCCAGGTCCCTCTTGGTGGAATCCTACCTATCATGCCTGTTAACCACACTACCTAGCTTCCTGTTGTCTCCAAACTTGCTGAGGGTGCACTCAATCCCACTGTGTGTCACTGATGAAGATATTAAATAGTACTGGTCCCAGTACAGAGCCCTGAGGGACACCACTTGTCACCGATCTCCATCTGGACATTAAGCCATCAACCACCATCCTCTGGCTATGACCATCCAACCAATTCCTCATGCACTGAACACTCCCCCATCAAATCCATATCTCTCCAATTCAGAGAGAAGGATGTTGTGGGGAACTGTGTCAAAGACCACACAGAAATTCAGACAGATTAACATCGGTAGCTCTCCCCTTGTCCACTGATACAGTCTCTTCATTGTAGAAAGCCACTAGGTTGGTCAGGCAGGACCTGACCTTGGTGAAGCCATGCTGGCTGTCTCAAATCACCTCCCTGTCCTCCACATGCCTTAGCATAGCTTCTAGGACAAAACTGACAGGTTGGTAGTTACAGAATCCTCCTTTCTACCCTTTTTAAAAATGGGTGCAATATTTCCCTTTTTGCAGTCACTGGGGACTTCACCTGACTCACATGACTTTTCATATATCATGGACAGTGGCTTGGCAACTATATCAGCCCGCTCCCTCAAGACTCTGGGATGCATCTTGTCAGGTCCCATAGACTTCTGCATGTTCAGGTTCCTCAGGTGGGCACAAACAGTGCTACTCTTGCAGTAGGAAGGACTTTGCTTCCCCAGTCCCTGCCTCGCGGTCCACCAACTTGAGAGGTGTGGGGAGAGAGGCTGCCGGTGAAGACCAAGGCAAAAAATAAATTTATCTAATTATGTAGTGGAAAATCAGAATGATGTTCTCTTGATGTACCTTTTTAGTTTATGTTTAAAAAACATAAACTTGTTACTTGTAGTAACTCCCAAAGCAGTTTGACACAAAGACTATTACAATACAAATGCTTTATCAATATATTCATACCAACAAAGTTCTGTCCAGAAAAGGTATCATTTATATCACCAAATAAACTCTCCTTGTTAGTATAAATTGTACCCAGACAGAGAACTTCGCTTGTGTGGTTATGTTTAGAAAATTATTATTTTCTAAAATTTTTTTTAAATGTTCCTAATATGAGAGGGAGAGAAAAATTTGGACTGGCCTGTCCCCAGCGATCTGGAGATTCTGCAGTCAAATTCAGACACCACCATACTTTTCTTCCATGAAATTAAGAGCATTCTATGAAGCGAATGATGTATCATTATCCTTTTCATTGTCCTGCATATTACAATCTTTTATTGTAAGAAAACTAACCCAAGCTCTCAAAATTCTGAATTTCACAGAGCAACTGAAATGTGACTCAACTTTTTTTTGCTAAAGACGTTACCAATAAAACTTCGACTCTGCATGCATCACAGCTTTATAGAGGTGTTACCCCATTATGATTCCATCAAATCTATGAGCTTACTTCTTGTCAGAGAGATTAGTTATGCTGTGGGAAGATCTTCCTGGTATGAAATTTATGATTTCCTTGCAAACAAGAAGATGCTTCCATGTGAGACCGTCTAGATAACAACAATGGGGAAAATTTTACAGCAACTGTTTGAGCATCAACTCTGCTACCTCAGCCCTTGAAAGATGATTTTAAAAAAAAAGATTACTGACTTTTATGAGAAAACACATCCTTGTTACACTTGCACATAAAAAACCAAAAAGGTTATTTTTCATTTACTGTCTAGACAGAGCAGAAACTTTTAAAGGAAAAAAAAAAAACAAAACACCCTAGATAATCCTTTACCAAGAATAAATGGAAGACTGGTAAACCAGTCTCGCAAAAAGCTTTTCTTTTTTTCATATTTTTTTTTTAAATGCCTCTAGTTTAATCTCTGAGCACTGGGTCTCATGCTGGAATCTAAGCTGCTTGTAGACATCCTACTGGGTTAATTGATAGGGTAACAAGGACCATCAGTCAACAAACTTACTGCTTCCTTAAGCTTCACAAGGTTTCCACGTAACTCCACAACATCTAAAAACTTAACAGAGTTAGGCTGTCCTGAGAAGGGATGGCTGCAATCTTCTCCATGTTCATAAAAACCCCATATACACATTTCATACGATTGCCAAATACAAAAAGAAAAGCATACGCGCTAATCACAGGGTAAGGAAATCAAATATACCACATCTGACCATGCAAATTACTTCTGAAAATATTCAGTCATTCAGTTCCAGGACACAGGCATACTTTAGTCTCAACAGACTTTGAAGTAAATATAGAAAAATAAATATCACAAAAAGTTTAACATCTGACAATCAAATTTAGTATCAAGAAACAGCACATCTACCACTCTCAAGTTTCTCATAGTTCTCATAAAAATGAAGACACAATCACTTTCTTACAAGCAAGTAGATGACTCCAGTAAAAGATTAATCTTTCACTTACAAAACACTCCGCTCCTTTATTTTCATACAAATCTACTTGTTTTGCCATCTCCACTGTATGAACAATGCAGTCTAAAAACATACAAGCATGAACTTTTTCTTCCAAATCACTCACTCACACAAATCAAACATTTGCGCCCACTCACAAATCACTCACATTTAAATAGCAAAATTAATCTGGAAAAATCCAAGAGTGCTTTCTACATTGTATCAAGGGCAATCAGAACACTTCAGTCAATAATTTGAAGTTTCACTGCAAGTAGCTATGAAGCAAGTGTACCCAGACTTCTGCAGATCAGAGAGTGGGCAAGCAAAGTCAAGAATGTTTTTAATCATTTTAAGTCAACAGGAACACAGAGAGAAACCAAACCAAAACCTTATAACTAAATACAATACACAAGTTGCAGAGAAAAAGAAAGGTGTTTTTCTCTGTATTCTCCTAAACAAGTATCCCATAACAACCATATAAAAGAAACTACAACAAGCACACATGCTACTTTATCACAATGACCTGCTGTGCAGCATTCATATTGTGAAAATTTCAGAGGCCTGTACAAAAATAATTACTTTGTCACACCAAAAAACAACAAACCACAAATGGACTTGTCCTCTTAGCAAAACATCCTAGGACAAGCACTCCCCAACTCTTCTGGCACGTGCCAACACAGGGAAAAAAAAAACACTTACTAGTGGAGTGGATGGTGCAAATGGTTGTCAGTTACTTACTAAGGGGTGAAGCTGAAGTTGGTAAATCATAGAAGAAATAACAGGAACCAGACAGAGAGCTGGAACCATTTCCAGAGCACAACCATCTCTGGTTTGCTATACTAGGAGGCTGTCGTCTCTTTTTACCCCTGTACATATAGTAGGGCTACAAACCAAAGGATATATAAATGTCATTAAATAATTTGAGAGTGCATCATTGTGAACAAATAACTGTATTCTAAATGCTGCAAGTCATTTGGATCTCGGTACTCTGTTGTAACATTTATTTGAAGTCAGAGTTTCAAGTTTGTATATTACAAGCTCTGTGTGTAACCTGTGCTCTAAACACACTGGCCTACACAGAATCAGCTGGGGGGAATTTGACAGTGACAGCAAAATCTTCATCCAAAATATATTATGTTCTCATGTGAAACACGCTTCTAGATGTCCTCTTTTTAGCTGGTCTGGTCTTCTAACTTAAGAAGTTAAGTAAGAACGTAACTGCTGCTTTCCTCTCTCTTTTGTCTAATTGTAATGCAGGTTGTTGCCCCACGCAGGGTGTTAATTACTGTATGCTCTGTGATGTGGAAAAACAAATGAGAAAACTCCCATTTTTATTTTGCATTCACCTCTTCTTGAAATAAGACTCATCCCTCAACACCAATTTATGAGGTTAACATATATTTTGACTCCCTTACTTGCTAATTTACAGAAATCTCATATAGAGTCTTACAAAGGATTTGAAGCACTTCCAGTGAGGAGGATCACAAGCAGAAGATATTAAATACTCTTCATCTGCATCTAAGCAAAACAGCAGTCTAACATTAATGTAGCAACACGCAGTCATGAACGACACCAGCATGCAAAATAAAGGTAAAATACAATTCCTCACAAACAAATGCACTTCGCTACATTTCAAGCATTGAGCAAATGTACTGCCTACTTGAAGGAGCACAATTTTTGTTATTTCTAGTATTCTGCAACCTGCCTTAAGACAACTTATCTGCATGAACTTCAAAGGACCAGATCTTTGCTGGAGGAATGAGACTGATTTGAGTTTAAGCAACAGTATTATGTGGTGAATATTTTTTCAGGCGTACTAGTATAAACAGAATGTTCTCACAAATTTAAGAAGCTATCAGGGCCCATGACATTATTCAGACTAGTCGATATCAGTAAAAAAAGCCCAACATTTTATATAACTTGTTCAATGCTAGTTTTAATAATTGCTTCGTTGCCTCCCCATTTCTGACTTTCTGCATGCTCTGAATACAGCCTACTCCTTTTTTCCCCTCCTCATATTACATCTTTAGCTGTACTGAATTCAGCTGAATGCCCTAGTTTAAGACATAAAGTATCCATGTCTTAATAGCTTGAATTTAGTTAGTCTGATGCCCTTAAAATGCAATTCCACAAGAAAAGGACCCTCTTGATTTAAGGATGGAACATTTTTCTCCTATCATACTACTTGAACATGAAATACCTGGCCAACTCTGTAACTAATGAGATATATATACACAAGAAAAATGTGTTTTCAGTTCATTAGTGGAGAAAGTGTTGGCTTATTTAGGGGTTATTAGATCACCAGGGAGCTTGTATGTTCCTGTATTAATTCTCAGAAGACAGCAGATTTTTCAGTTCTACAATCCACAGCGTATTTCTATTTTATCTTCAGAGACATCTAGGCTTGTGATTGTTTTTCTCATTCAGCATTGAGGACATTCATTTTAGCACAACCACATTCATACAAGAAATAAGCTGGAACCTTGATGTATTTCATTTCCTTACAGCCTTCCCGGCAGTGATTTACTGAGAGGAGAGAGTAACATGTAATAGCTGGTTCTCACAGTGGCAGCAGGAAGACTCATGCTGGATGGTATCTTTTTTTCCTTTTGTATATTTTCCTCTCCCTCACCTGGACATGTACGTTATGGGTAGTTCAACAGCAAAAAAATCAGATTTGCTTTGATGCTTTACCAGCAAGGCTAAACAGCTTGCCCAGCAACAGACAGGTAAATGGAAGGGGAAAAAAAAAAAAGGTGTGTGTGGGAGATATGACCCGCAGCCTGTGTTTAACCTCTAAGTTGCATTCATCAAAACTCCATTCACTGATGAAATCTGTAAATTTTTTCTTCTGATTTTCACCACTTAAAAGTCATGATAACAAACTTTACATGATATATAAACCTCATAGGAAAA
>VXBO01011678.1:325674-345673 GCA_013400135.1 Rhinoptilus africanus | reverse complement strand
AAAAAAAAAAAAAAAACAGCACACCAAACCTCTCCTGCTCTTAGGCAGTTTTCAGTTAACTCTGTGTATTTATCTTCACCCCCCCTTGATTGTTAAAAGCCAAAAAGTAGCATTTTGGATTTTATTTCCACCATTGCTACATGGAGTAAAAGACATGAAAAAGGAACAAGGTTGAAAACTAGAAATACTGCTTTTATTTATGACAACTAATTAGAATTTAACAGGAAATTATCAACTACCTATCTAGCACATCAGAACACTGTTGTTTTATGTGAGTAAATTTTGTGTTCTGTAGTCTACACTTAGTCTTTTCCTGCCAGACTTCTGCATTTCTCTCTAGAACTGCTGCACAAGAAACTCCTAATAGGCCCATTTCAGGTGAACATCATTAGCTGCAAATGCTCTCAGCAGCGCAGACAAATAATTTTGGTAAACCTATTTTGCCCTCCTCGTTTGAGGGCCAAGATCAGATCTTTAGCACAGTCAGTCCTAAGGAAATGAAGCTGGCAGGGAGACGCAGCATTTCAGACAGTTGTAGATGGATAAAGGCACTAGAAGTAATCAATTACTGGGGTCCTGTGAGTAAGAGTTTCTCCAAAGCACATTCAATCCTGTCTCAAAATAGACTTCTCACTTGCCTCTCTCAGATTTCACAGGGCTGTATTGGATGTGTTGCTCAAGGCCTAAGAACAGTACAAGGACAGGGAGGCCAGGGGCAGGCAGACACACTCTGTGTCACAAAAAACATTGAAGGACCCCCCTTCAGAAAGTTATAGAGCATATCTGCTACCCCACTCCTCCCCCCCACACCCAGCTACATAAAATACTACAGAGTGCACAGTACACCTTCAGCATCCCTGAACTTTCCCACATTAGGTAGATCCATGCGGATCTGCGCAGTAGCCCAGCGTCAGGACGCAGAAAAATATATCATATCAGCCCTTTTTGGAGAGCCGTGTGAGAACAGAAAGACAAGGAAGGCAAAAGGCCAAAACACAACTGCATGCTGCAGCATTCCACAGGGTCTTGGGGGATACAATAAAGGCAGAGTCTGGTACACGGAAACAACCCAGCCTCCCAGGGAATGCAGGAGGAGCTCTGCTTTTACGCCTGATGCAACCTGAAGCACGGGCAGGGAAGATGCAAATGCTGCAGCCCTTCCTTCAGCCAACTGCTTACAGTGCCCTATGCCTAAGCTCAGCTCTGAAAATATCATCAACCAATAGTTGAGATACCAGGGGCTATAACTGCCCAATTAAGGGCAGAACCAAATCAAATCTGTTCAAAGCAAGGTAAAGTACTGGTGCTTGGAATCAGCGTATACTGCACCCTGAGCAAGCCACACTGTTACACACCCTGCTGCTCTTCATGTCTATCTATGCTCTCTGCAACTAAGTTAAGTGCCTTGTTAGCAGAGTTCTGCAGGAAACAGAAGGAAGTACCCCAAAATCAAGATAGCTAAGACTTTTTTCCATTAAAAAAAAAAAAATAGCACTGTGTGAAAAACCATTCTACATGGCCAGGGCAAGCTCAGGAAAACCCAGACAGTTGGCTGGCCCACAGTCTCTTGACATTCACAGTCCAGAGCATTATCAGGACGGTTTTGAAGAGTTTGATTATTTTGGATGCTTTTGGCATTGTGCAATGCATACGGTATGTCAGGATCTTTACCCCAAGGTTCTTATCTAAACATATTATAAAAGAGGATATGGTTTCCAAAGAGAAGGCAGAAAGCTTCTGACTGCAGGGACCTTGTTTACTGGCAGAGCTCCAGGTTCAAAATTGTCTGGCATAAATACAGGAGGACTAGGTCTATGGAGAAGAGCTTAGCACTTTTATTTGCTGGAAGTGATTCCTGACAAGTTCACGATCCATTTCCAGTATTCAGAATCTTACAAACAATACAGCATTATCAGCTGGGGAGGGGGGGCAGACTAGAATAGAAGTCAGAAGACCACAGTCCCATTGATGCACGCAACACCATTGTTTTTAGAAAATTAAAATACCAGACACAATGCAGAAAACAAACAAAAGCAGAAAAGAAAACAGCTATTTGAATGACAGACACAAGCGTTGTGATAAATGTACCACACCTGTCAAAACACTCACACTTCCTGCCAAAGTTTTGCATATAGTCTCTGTTAATCACGTATGCTTCAATTATACTTAATGCCTTTTCATTTTTTTAGTACTTTCTCTTTTCCTTTTAAAATAAAACCAGAACTAGGAAGAACAGGTTTTGTTTCTGTACACAGAATAAATTGCCACAATCACAGAAACTTCTGTTATCAAATAATTGACCCTGTTATTTTCAGCCCAATTTAATTTTTAAGATTGCCCTGGGATAGTTTAGCTATATCTTGACAGGAACAATAAGACATTCCTTCCAAAGCGCGCTGACTGCTTAAAGCAAACTACGTGTTTGTTCTCACACATATCATGTAAAATCTCCATTGATAAAATATTTTTAATCGGGCAAAATCAGAGCCATAAAAGATGAACACAGTCCCCAAGACACACTCCTTGACGTGGTGCTTAGGGACATGGTTTAGTGGTAGACTTGGTAATGTTAGGTTAACAGCTGAACTCAGTCATCTTAAGGGGTTTTTCCAACCTAAATCATTCTATGATTCCTCCAAATGCTCCTCAGTTACTTCTAAGATACTTTAATGATAACTTCCTGACACGCAGTTTGAACCACAGGAAACCTGATTTATACTTAATCTGACTGATGGCTTTTTGAACACGGAAGGACTTGGCCTTCCTTGCCTGGTTCTGGGACAAGTTACATAGCACTCAACTCACAACTAGAAGTTCTATTGCTCCATTAAGAACAGCCAATGGTATGTATTTTGCTCTCCAGGTAGAATGCCACAGTTTATCAAAAAGGGAAAAATATTAGAAGATACTGAACACTTACAGAAGTAGAACAAGGCATTTAAGAAAACAAGAGGGAGAAGAACATATTGCCAACCTGCCCATGCACAGCAGAAGCAGGTCTTAAGACCTGCATAGCCTACAACCACAGGCCTTCCATGCTTCTGAGGCACAAGCGCAGCAGGCACAGCCTTTGTTTCCAAAAGCATGTCCCCCCCACCGAGCACCTGGCTTGAAAGTTCACAGGCTCTCTGGTGACATTTACCTTTATCTTTAGACTGTTCTTATGTTCTAGACTTTCCTAATGCAAAAGGCTCTTATTGACAACCAAAGAAAACACATATGAGCTTCCATATCCACAGGCACGCTTTGGATTTTCTGAAAATAGCACTTAGAAGGAAGAAGAGAGAATTCCTCTGGTTCTTTGACATCCATCTTCCCTCTCCATAATACTGCTGCTTCTTTTCCCTCCCTAATGTTCTCCATCCTAACTGGAGTTTTGCATAACAGGAAAGGATATCTACCAAATGTCTCCAACAAGCAATCCCATTAATTTTCATGTAGCTTCACACCTATATGAAACAAGTATGATCTGATCCTGTTAAAGATCAGAGCAAATTTCTTGGACAGAATAACTGGAAGGGGAAACAATCGCGAACATGGATTGTGATCATGCTTGAGGCTGTACTTTTTCTTCTCTTTGTTTGTATTTTCAATTCTTTACTCTCTCTTCCCACCTCTCCTGGATTCACTATTCTACTATTCTTTGGACTCTTCTAAAAGGTAGAATCCTTTGTGTCTCTCCTGAGCACAGAACTATTCAAGAAGGAAATAAATTACAACCACAGATACTAAAAAAAAAAACAAACTCCAAACAAAACACACAGTAACCCACTGCCTTGGTACTCTCTGCATAGAAAATATCTGTGTAACAAGTCCAACCATGCCAAAGAAAGACAATTTTTTAAAAGTTTTTCCATTATTTCAAAGTGACTTATACAATAACAGTAATACTGCTGTGTCTTCTTAATGTTCATTCTGAGTACAATTCACTTGAATTGTGTGCTGGTAGCGAACAAAGCCAGGCCTCAAAGTAAGAGGCAAGCAATTTAGTTTTAAAACATTTAATTTACTGAAATTGCTCTTGTGCAATTAGAATAGATTCTGACCTTAGCTATATTGGTGTAAGTTTATAACACTATTAACTTCCTGAAACTACTTCAGACTTAAACCAGTATAAATAAAGTCAGCTCAGAATATAGAAACTAAGTATTAAAGTCAATAAAATAAAATGGAAGGCAGACAACCTAAGATGGTAATTCTCAAAACAGTCTCCATAGACCACCTGGCTTATATAGATCTATTGATACTGATTGTACAGAGACACTGAACAAAATGTATTAACTGGAATCAGGCAGGACAGTATAAAAGAGGTCCCCTGCTAAGTGGATCATTTATCATGCTTGTTTATTTCCTCAATACAGAAATTCACTAAAAAGTAATCCTCTATTCAAAGGAGCTTCTATTAATCAGAAAATATGTCGTATAAACTTGAAATATGCCCAGTTTCTCAAATCCAGTGGTTTCTCAAACCACTGCTCTCTTCACCACTTCCAATTATTCTCCAAAACTTTGTACACCTCAAAGCCATTTGGCTAACATGGGGATTATCTTATTAGGCACCATAAACTCATCCAGGGTTTTTTCTTAAAATTTATGACTCTTTCTCTGTTACGGAGAGAATTCATGAATAAGAAGCTGATCACGTACAGGTGACAAAATTTGTATTGATTACAGTTCATCCCTGGATCAGAAAGTGGACAAGCCACACTGAAAGGCAGCTTCCATGTTTCGTTCTGCGTGTATTCTGGACTTGCGTAAGGGGCTCAGAGCCTGGCAAATCAGCCCAGAGGCAAACCACTGCCAATCACCTGATGCGCTGTATGCCCCGAGAAGCCAGCTGCCTCTCACTGCAGCAAGATCCACACAGTTTTGTACCTGTAAGCAAACAGTACTTCAATCACCCCCGTGTTTTGAACTGAGCAGGAGCCTGCAGCCACTGCACTGTTGTCTCCTTTTTCTCCAGGAAAGGTGGTGTCTCTTCAGCTACAGAAACTGCCTGAGAACCCCACGCGATATCCCAAAATGCAGACCCACACTGACTGCCCAGGAACTTCCAGGTGAGCTCAGACTGCCACGACTATTATCAGAAGAAAGCAAACCCATGACAACTTTCAGAAGATAGTGGGGTGGTTTGCAATTCTTTGTGATCTTATAAAGTATTAGAGCATGCTGAAACAGTTTAATCATGTTGATTTCCAAAGTCCACAGCAACAGGTGCCTGTTTGATATCAGCATTTAGAGGTATGAAAGTATAACTTTAAGGCCAAATAATGGAATTGTCTTGGTGGCTGAGTGAATTCTACCAAGGCAAGTACTTCAGGGGTGTTAGGATTTTACAACTAACAGGCCGGTGTACCAAGAACCTTGTCTTTTGTTGGTTTCAATCCAATCTTTTAAAAATCATCTGTTTAAAGTAATTAACATATTTTGGATCACTGGACATGATGTTAATACAGCAATACATTCATTTCTGCTTTATTTGTTGACCAGAAGTGCTAGTAACCACTTCTAATTCTAAAATCGTCCCAGTGATTCCATGATTTCTCCCATTTTGCACTGGACCAGAAAACAGAGCACTTTGAAAAACCTCTGCCAAGAGAAGAGACATTTTACTCAGAATTACAAATATCCAACTCACTAGACCATGTTGGTTTAAGCCTCACAAATCAAATAGAACAGGAACTTTTATCTGAATTTGGAGCAAATACTATTTTTGAATAGAAGTCAGTCTGTCCATCTCATGCTTTAAAAAAAAAATAAAAATAGACCTAAACATAACTTTTTAATTAAAAAAAAAAATCCAACCAACTCCAGCAGCTACCTGTACCAGAAATGTCACAGGTAATGACTGCCATTTCAGAGAGTCTACGCTCTGTAGCACAGAATTATTCCTTTGTGCATTTTAATACACAGATCCATTACTTTACTCTCAGCTAAATCATATTATCTACTTCAGAGCGAAAGTGCTGTATCTGTCTCACCCACCCATATCAGATGCTCTTCATTTCTGTCTTCTTTGCAAGCGTGAGGAACTCAAATTATTTAGGCCTGAAAAGTTATCACTGAAATAAGGGCAAGTAGTCACTTTGTCAAACCACACTGTAATCCTAGTTCTCCACAAACGCACCTCAGTCTGGTTCATGTCACTGCACCTTCAGCAGCTCAGAGAACACCTTTTTCTTTAAAAATCCTAATCATTAGGATAGAGAGCCTGATCTTACACTCTCTGCTCAAGAAAATCCAATACCACTTTAAAGTTAGCAATAGGTTTGCCTTAGGAAAGGCTGAAGGAATAAGGCTCACGAATTTAATCAGATTAATTCTAAATCACTTTGCTTTTCTTCCGAGCACTGAATCTTTCCACTTTGAATCTCTGCATCATCCCAAATTTGCACTGTATGTTCTTGATATGAGCCAAAGAGAAATAAGTCCAAATTTTGGCCTGTATGGGAGTAGTTCTCCAGTGGTCTCTCATCTGACCATTTTCCCATCCACTCTGCTACATAAGGTCCTGCTTTAACCATCACACTGCCTAATCCACAACAGGCTCACTGATGTTGCAGGCAGCTACAACAGCTGCACCCTGGCCCACTGGTGGGTACAAATTAAGCTGTAGTAAGAAGTTTGTCAAGGACACCCCTGTTTGCAGAGCAGATTGTATCTGAATGAAATGACCTTCTGCTTTCCCACATCTTTGATTAGGGCTAAACAGTTAAAACATACACTTCAATGGATTATACCTGAAGACTAGTCAAAAGTTACTACTACTTCAAAACGCAGTATGCCATCTGCAAAATGACATTTTTCACTGCTTGCACTTAACTGCCAACTGAAGTATTGCTGGAGAGCAAGAGCAGCAGAGTGAAATTGAAGGTGTCCACTTAAACCTATTATCCTGAACCTTACCTGCTTCATGACTGAAAATCTGCCTCCCCCTTTTTCGCCATAATTCCTTCCTTCCACCTTACTTCTTCCTTCCAGATGTGAGCTCTCTTAAAACTGCCCTCTACAAGGGCCTGGCTGGGGAATAGCCAATCCTTTCCGTCACCATTTGCAAGTAAATGGGAAGCAGCAAGGTGAGACAGTGTCACCCTTAACCATAGCATTGAGGGACTGTGGGACAGGAGTTAATTCTGATGACATCAGTGATTAGCAGCTGATTAACTCAGGTCAGGGTAACGAATCACTGCTTTTTTAAAAGTGGCCTGGGGAGTTTAGCATGCAGCACAGCTTCATCTAGCATCAGAGTTATACTACCTAACTGTGCTTCACCAGTGATGTTAACCGTTAAAATACCCTTGACAAATACTTTGCATTCTTTTTTTAAAAGAAACTCTCCTGAGAAATCAAAAGCTATTAATCACAAATTATTTATTCCTTTCAAGGCTCACCTCAGACCTGCTGTATAAAAACACAGTTTTGTTAGCTCCTTGACAGGGCATTGCTGCCTAACAGAATACCGTAATTGTCAGTTACTGCTGCATTGTAAGTACCATTCTCTTTAGAGTCTCATCCCATTTACATTCCACAAATTCTGGGTTTGTCCCACATTAGAATAAACATATTATCAGAAGTATCAGTATATTTCATTTGGGGCAGCTGTGGCGGGGGGAGAATCTCTTTCTAATCTACTGAAAGAATAGGTTTCTAATCTGTGCCACTCGATACCTAACAAATAAAATATTCAAACATCAACATTCATACAGGACACACATATGGTCACGTACCAAATGTTCAGGTACAAAAATCAGTGGTGTTTGCATGTCCCCCATGGCATGAACTCTAAATTCTTCATCAGCTTTTTAAGTCATGCGCTTCTAGTGTTACTAACGTAGTTGTTACTATAAGTTAAATCCTAGATGAAGATATAATTTCCTTCCTACTGTTATACTCAATTTTGTATTGTTGGTTTTAAATTACCTGGGCACTCCATGGTTAAGCTTAAAGCATCATCGATCCTTGGCTCCCAAGACATTTTAGATACATTTATGAGGGACAAGACTAGGCTAGAATCTTCTACCTAAACTAAGGACATTTTGGGCACAGGTAAACAGTAACTCAGTTTCGCAGACACAGCATCAAACTGAGCTCTGGAAAGATTGGACCCAGGGGAGCCTTTTTAGCCCTCTGCTTGAGTCCCAGGTTCCCTACAAGTCCCCTTCTGTTTTCCCAAGAAAGTGAGAACCAGGTTTGAATAAACCCCACACATCTATCTCAGCCTCCTTACAGCACCACCATTTTTATTCCTGAAAAATATATAACCATTTCAGAACTTCCTTTTTTTTTTTTTTAATTTTATTTCTATTCTAAGGTCAAAGTTCTAAGGGTTTTTTGTCACTGGCGCCTCAGATAATAGTTCGACTCCTCATATCTTGGAGGCTGAAGGCTTTACATACTCACTACTTACATCCTCCACGGGACTATATGAAAGGGGGAAAGAGATTATTTCTCATAATTCTCATCCTGGATACAAGATAAAACAGAATTCTGTCCGTTTCCCCCAAATTCCAGAACACACTGGTTCACACGAAAATATTTCAAAGACATACAAGACAGCTATGCTTTCACATTCATGGCTGGATTTTTGGCAAGATTTGGGTGACTACTAGTCTCTTTCTACATTTGGAAGACAAAAAAAAAACCAACTCCCCGTTTCTTTAAATTTCATCCATTTATCACAGTTGTGGAAAAAGCAATTAGGTGCAAATGGTTCCTCTGAGTTTTGGATACACCTTTATTGGTCCAAAAGAGGAACTCCACCCACTATTCAGTTTGTCAGTGTTCATACTTTCAGCAAAAATTTATTTTTGTCCCCCTTTCACTCTTGGAATTACTTAATAAAAATCAATTTATTGTTATTCCCTCATCAAAGCGACTAATAGCAGGCTGGAGTCTGAAGCCATCAGCATCAAGCAGCTTTAGCATTAGCCACAGAGCAAGTATCAGGCACTTAGATGCAAATGTGACCAACTAGGCAACTATACTTCCTGGTCGTGTCCCCCCACCTCCCCTGCCAAGGTTTCTTCTCCGTTTTACCTAATGTTGAGGTTCAGTTTCTATAAGTAGAAAATTCAGCATATGAGAAAACAAACACACACACAGACACACACTCCACCTCACCACCCCAAAGAGTTGTTTTTTAAAAGAAATGCTCTACCATCTCTTTTTCTTTTTCCTTGTAATTTGATTTCACCCTTCTTCAAATGGAAGAGGTATGACTTTTTCTCAGAGGTCTGGCTTCCATGCACAGACAGAAAAATTACACTCGTGGAGATAATGAACCGCTTGGAGTTTAAAATCATGAAAGACTAACACTACAGTCAGACAAATCCAACTGAAGAGCTGAGCTGTAAAACTATGGTGCATGCAGTGGCTCAAAAGATTCAAAAGACTTCCACCCACCACCCTGAACACGTAATAAAAAATTGTAGAGAGGGGAATATCAGGACTTTACAGTGGGCAGGGGAAAGGAAAACCTCTTCACCCATTAAGCAAACCGTACAGACACACAGGACAAACAGAAGCAGTGGTTAAATGACAGAGCTATAATCATGAAAATATCAAAAATGTCAGGTGGCTGAAAACAGAACTGTCATAATTTTTCACCATCAGCTACTGAGACTGATTTGTTGTTTGCTTTTTTTAAATGAATGCATAAATCAATTATTTTAATTACACAACACCACAATAGATAGTTGTTCTTATGTCAAAGGGAGATAATAAGATAGAATACTGGAAATGCAACCTATAATCTCATTTTATAATTTATGTTGTGTGGCTAAATATTAAAGAAGGAAAGGAAAGAAGGCATTTTCATAAAAACCTCTGGGAAACAAATGTCTACATGTCCTTAAAATTACTCTAAAGTGAAGTGCTAGGCTTGTTTGAAAATTCGTAAACAAGAACTCAGCACATCCAACCCTGCAGAAGAATAGACTTTGGCAGACTGGTAAATACAAAAGTAAACAAACTCACACATTCATTAGTCCAGGATGGCAATTCAAAGACGTAATTCTGCCATTACCCTCAAATACGCAACCAAATGTACTGTCACTCTTAAGTCTAGGAAAAAAAATTACGAATTCTCATTCAAATTCATTGAATAGCCCAAGTCTTAAAAATTTCCATAATAATTCCTGCCCTTTGATTTGCATCTCAGTTACTGTACTTCTTTTCGAAAGACAGTGATTAATATACTGCACCTCTTAACTAAGCCATTTCAGCAGTTAATTGTCAAAATTACTCATTTGCTTTCTGGTTTGAATTTTTCTGACTTCCACCCATTGGATCTTGTCAGACTTCTGTGTACTAGAATAAAGATTTAGTTAAGTACCTCTATTTGTGATATTTCCAAGCCATAACCTTTTCCAAATAAGCTACAATGACTGAGCTCCTTGAATTTTCCATCATAATGCTTGTTTTCTTGACAACAAATAACTCACCTCTACCCTGAACTCCCTCCAATTTTCAGCATACTTTTAGAAGTGTTTGTCACACAATAAACCTGCCAGTTGATAGGTGATAATCTCCTATGAAAACCTGGCTCCAGTTTCTGGAGTAGAGCTCTTTGGTGAACAAATCTCATGCTCAACACAATGCCATCCCTAAAAAGCAAAGTGAACATTCAAAAGCAGAGAATAAAAGTGCACTTACTCCATTTTAACAAAGCGAAATACCATTTGACTGTAGAAACAAATCTTCATTCCAAAATTAAGATTTTTAAAATGCAAATTTGACCTATATGATCATGAAGACACCTGCAGTACTGATAACGATGGACTGCTCTGAAGTAAAACCGGTTAAGGGTTCTGCTCCTGCTCTATCTCCTGGAAACATTATTTCCCATAAGCCAAGTAAATTACTATGTGCCCCATAAACATCTTTGATACAACTCTTAATTCCTTCAGTTTCTAACACACCTTCTTAAAACCTTTCTAAATACAACAATCATCAGGAAGCAGTCCTAAAAAGATTTTTAAGTGGGACAACCACAATGCTTTCACATAGATTCAGTCCTTTAACATGCAATTACCTTGGGGGTGTACAATCAAAATCAAATCAGTAAACTTTAAAATACAATAGGATACTGCTTTTGTGTATGTTCACATATGAAGTAAGTTCTGTTGTCGACTGTTAGATTACCACATTGCTGGAGACTTCTAGGGAAAACCTAAGCATCTTTGAATTATAGCCAGCACTGCTACAGCCATGCTAAAGGCACTGTTAACACTAAGAACAGTAGCAGCAAAAATTTTTCAGTTTGACAGGTGCTAAATACCACTGAATTTGATTATAATTCCATCTTTATTGTAGGTATTGCCCAAGAATCCTGAAATGACTTTACAGTAAGATCACTGTAAAGCATGGCCTTAAACCAGTACTGTTCCAGCTGAACAATCGACAGACAACTTCTATTCAATAGGAACAAGGTCCCATATAAGAAAAAAGGAAGCGTGCACCTACTACAGGATCCCAAGAAGAGTGTTGGGATCTATCACTGAGGCCCCTCTTATCCCAAAGGGCTTTACCTTCTTGTCCTGTCTCGTTTCCCCTTTAAAAATTCATATTGCAGATGCATTAATATTTAGGTTGATACGAAATAAGGCTCAATGTAAAGCTTATGTCCTCTTACTCTTATTGGAAACATTCCAATAAGTCATGGAGTAAGAGAACAGTTTTACTATTCATTGTTGCACAGAGCTATTCTTTTTTAGTCAAATTTCAGAGATCACAGTCAGTATCAAGGAAACTTCACCACTAAAGAATTACATTGGTGTATGGGATTTTGCATCTAAAAAATAAGGACAGAAGCAGATGACCATATTTAATTCAAAAGCAATATTCATTACTTTGACTACATGAAACACTTACTTTACCATGAATGGATTCATATTGTATACAATTGTTTGTCTCCAAACAGATGGTAGTGACTCAATGTTTTGCCAGTAGGGCTATGAATATACCCTTAATCTAATAAAAGAGCATATAAGCCGTTTAATTAAATGCACACACCCCACAAACTCAGATACAAATGTCACAAACCCAGAACAGCTCCTGTCCCAGTCCAGGTCTGTGAGTTCTGCACAGTAATCAACCCAAATTTTAATCTTTTCACAGAGAGATCACTTTATTATCAGAGCAGGACACAATTCAAAGCATCTTCTATAATAAACAGATATGGCAGCTTTTCAGATCCCTCACTGCAGATTCTCCAACCAAGTTCTATTGAGATGAAAATCTCCGTATCAAAACTAGGTAAAATACTACTCAAGAAAACCATAAAACTACTGATCAAGTATACAACGCGAATTAACTAAGACACAGAGAACATCTCTAGTCTCCCTCATCTGTTTTTGCTTTGGGGGTTGTTCTGTGATTTGTGGTTTTTTTAGTAATTTCAGTCTTTGCCTAGTTTATTTTTACAATTGCATTGTACAACATTTTAGAAAGATTCAATCACAGGACAGAAGATAGAACAGCCTGTCTTCTGTTCTATGACTGAAAGCAGGAAGTGATTTTACACCTAATACACCTTTGGTACCTCCAAAAAATGCAAAAGCTTCCGCCCACACAGTTAAATATAGAGCAGAAACAGCATGGGAAGAGAGATGCATGCCTGATATTAAACAAGGATGTTTAGATTCTCCAAATGGTTTGAAAGTGGAAAGTATTGAGATGGGAAGGGTAGTGACGATCAGAAAACAGGAGAAAAGATGCCATGCTCAAGGTGAAATGAAGTATGTTATTGAAGCGTGTTCAGAGTCTGCTAGAGAATCAGACACAGATCACTTGAAATAATCCTGTATTTTGCAAAGTCAAGAGTGAGAATTCAGACTAGCTACTCCCAGTAGAAGTGTGATGATAGCCTGAGAAGTAATTATAAAATTTATACTTCCCTGGCTCAGAAGCGCTCTCTAAGCCCTTGCAAATGTGACATTTATTATGTTGACATAATTATCAGATCAGATAACATAAACCCACATTAGTTTCCAATTAAAACATTGTCTTCTGGTTCCTGGCAGTCCCATGTCAGAGGGCGTAAAGATAACTATCCTATAGTGCTACCAGAATAACAGCTCCCACCACACCGAAACTCACCCAAGCCAATTGCTCCCTGACCTCCCTATCTCAAGAACCAAATATTCATGTGTTCAGATACCATCTGGCCCTGAGCCCTCTCCTAATCTTTAACTATCTAAAAGTGATCTGCCCCCAAGCACATGAAGTGTTTGACAACACTGACACCAAGCGACAGAATTTGGAAAAATGCAAACCAAAACAACCCCCAGATAGAAATATTAGAGCATTTCATCAGTATGCTATGGAAGAGGCAGTGTTATTTTACCACTAACAAAAAAGAAGTGAAGACCTATTGCAAGAGCTGACATTTTCACAGAAGCCATGGATAAGCATGTCCTACGTTAAATACATGTTCACAATTCAATTTAACCTTGATCTTGGCAAGCACAAGTCAAAGACGGCATACACTTCAAAGTTTTATGCAACCTAGCCTTGTAAATTCATTTCTAAAGGAGAAGGAAAAAAAAAAGAGTGTTTTTTATGCACAGTCAATACTTGATTCCATTAACTTATGTGGATTTAGTTCATTTTTCAAGTCAAAAAATACAAATAGTACTTTTATGCCCTTTAACTAAAGAAAAATAAATGGTATGTGCTAATGCAAAGTTTAATAGTCTGCAAAGTCTCACGTACTTGCTTTACCTACCTCTCTGTTGAGAAATCAAGAGCCACGCAGTCCAACCTCATATGCATTAAGTAGAATTGTCACTCCTCCTAGTGGCTTACATGATGACATTACAGAAAGCATAAAACCCTCCTGACAGAACAGTAACTCTATCAAACCCACCAGTTTTACTGCCCAGCATGTTTATGCCCAGTATTCTATGCCTTCCCTCCAAGCTTTTGCGGTCTTACCTGCTGACGTTTGTATGCCAAATAATCCAGATTTTCCATATCTTTTCGAAACTTCTGGTAGGTTTGCCGTAGCTCAGATTTACTGGATACATTTCTTAAAGATTCAAATGTTCTTTGAAACTGTGATGGTTAAAAAAAAAACAAAACAAAACAACCAAATACTATCATTCACACTGTTACTGTATTTTTTGCTGTATTATGATTTTATTCTACTAAACACTAATGTTACGGAGCTGCGTTACCTCTTCAGTATACCATCTTCTAGACATTCCTACAATCTTTTTTTTAAAATCAATCCCAGAATTCAAAGCATATGCCCCACTTAATTAAATTCAATCCTCTAACTTCATAGGTCAGACTTGTGTAAAACAAAACATTAGCAATCAACACAACCTCTAAAAGGTTAGTTCTTTTTCTATGCTATGTTACAGGATGAAATATATAGTTTTTAATATTTTTTTAACTAATAAAAGCATATGCAACTTTATAGAAGCCATGAACTCCTCATTCTATCAAGCATAATAGTTGATCTTACAGATAACAGGGTACTCCTTATCAAGTAATTTACTTAAGAGTAATTTGCAAGACCGAATACTCACCTTGGGCATTACACTCACATTCCATATGAAAGCTGTGATAATGTTCAATTATAATTTGTTACAGATCTTACTTTTAAATTTAAAACTTCTTTTATGCATACACTGTTATTAAAAATAGTACCAGTATTTTTCAGAGATAAACAATACCAACCCAGGTGTAGGGAACTGTAAGAGAAAGGTTAAGATTTATGCAAAAGGAGAATGGGAACTAAAGCTTCCTTGCCTCTTTCATGAAATCATGAACCGTATCCTCTGACTTTCTCTGTTTCCCCATCTGTAAATAATCTTTTTCACCTCACAAGCATGTTACAGCTGAAAAGCTGTAAGTGGTTTAGAAATATTTTGTTACCACAGTGATTACCATCAGACACAAGTCTATAAACATTTATTTACACTGGTATAATCAGTAAGAACTACATCTTCTAAATCCACCCAAAACATTGGCTTAGCTTACTGCAGTTACAGGCCCTGTAGATGAAGTACCTAGTGTAAGCTTGCATGTGATACTAAATTTCCAGGGAGTGAGGCAAAAGACCAAAAGAACTGGACCGCTTTCCAGTCAGTTCTGTAAAATCAAGCATTTTAGTAGTACCTACAGTGCACATTTCTCTAAAACCTCCTAAAAATAGTCACTGAATTGGAAAAATGAACCACAGGAGTAGAAGAGGAAAAAAAACTCCACTCATCTTCAGTCCCTCTTTAAAAAGCTGACAACAGCACTGACAGCTAGTGCTGACTGTGGATGTAGACTGGCTCCACTGCGTGACTCCTTTCTCCAGAAATTACCCCAAAGCTGCTGCACCCTGCTATGGGGTTGAGTAATACAGGGAAAAGGTCTCTGATGATTCCTAAGTGGAGATAAGTTACAGTCTTTTTTTTAGTTTGTTTTAGGTTTTTTAGTCATCAACATGTTAGACTACAGTAAGTAGTACAGTTGTAGTATCATCATCATCATCCTCCTCCTCTTAAGGCTGCATTTAATCCCATAGCTTCAGTTCTTCTTCTTCTTTGGGAGGAACTCTACTAGCAAGCTCATGCACTTCCTTATGTCCTGAAGCAACCCAACCATTAATAATGCATTTGGCCCTCTAGAAAGAGATGTAAGAGCCAGCAGGTGAGGATAAGTGCAAGCACAAACCAAATCTGCAACTGTAAGGGTAATATACTTCAGTAAAATAGATGGATAATGGCCAGGCTATCCACTTAAAAGAAATGTGTCTTTAGATGCAAGGGAAAACCTTTTTTTTTTTTTTTTTTGAAGATTTAACTCAAAAATAAATAAAAAAAACCCAAAAAAGCAATTTTAAGAAAATATACATATGCTCTTTTCACTGCCATCAACAGGAAACCAGAAAAATCTGCCTTGGGCATACAAAGGTTATCAGAATCTGTTTTAAACTTAAAACCACATGTGGATCTTTTGGTATCATTCTGCTGTCAGTGTGAGCCAATGGCAAGTGTCTCTTGCTGACACTTTTACTGTGTAGAGGTGAAGAGAACTTACTAGTTCTAATACTCTAGAACTTAGGAGGTTTTTCCTCTCTCACTGATAATGAAATGTAAATAATCATAAGGGATCCACAGAAGCTCTTTTTTGCCTCTCACTTTTTCAAAGTACTTTGAACATAGTTTGTGGAAGTTGAGAAGTAGCATTCCTTCATTACTTTTGCTCTCTGTGGCACTACTGGGTAACTACCTGCCCTGATTGTTCCTCTGAGGAAAGCTGGACCACAAGTAGAGAAGAAATACCAGTATTTCAAAAATTCTGAAGAGCTGCTTCTGTTTGTCAAGTTACTGTAGAGAACACTTCACTCATAGCACAGATACTGCATAGACAACTTTATAACTTTTCAAAACACAAGAACACTGCATTACATTCATGAATATTACAACATTAATTTCAAATAAAAAACCCAAAATCAACAACTGTAAAATTAGAGCCTGTCACCCTGCCCACTAACACACACAAGGTGGATAACCCACCAGATGCCACGTCCTGAACACGCACTGTGAAGACACTGCTGCACGAAGGTTGTGTGCTTATGCAACTGGAATCCAGCACACAATGGATCTCTTAAAAGTGGAGAAACTCTTATAGTCCCATTTTAGGTGTCTTGAGGCAACAAATACCATGCAAACTCTGAAAGGGATGAAGATCCAGCATGTGGATAGATGAGAACAGTGTTATTAATATGGCCTTTCCATAAGTCTGATGCCCCTGATTAGTATGGTAAAGTCCTGCAACCTCCTCTCAAACAATGATCGTGGTTCTGTCTAATCAGTAATTATGACTGCAAACATAAGGACTAAATTTCCTATAGTCTCACAACTTATTCATTGTAATGGCAAAGAAGAGATACGATTTCTGACTGAACTTTCTCCTGCAGGAAAGCTGTTTATAAGGGCTGAGAATCCTCCTGTGTCTTTGTAAGCTCCTGATGTAGCTTTTTGTGTTTTTTCTCCACTATCCATCTACCTATTTTCAGGAACCTTGGAACTTCTGGTCTGCTTTCGTTTGTAATGGAAATGAGGCAATGCATTCAAAGAGAACAGGCTGAGTCATAAACAGAGATGTTGCACAATGTTTCAACGGGAAAATTTTGATACTACTTAGGTTAAAATTTACTATGTTTAATCTTCATTCAAATTAATTTATTGAATTTAATAAAGACTTAAAAGTCTTTTCATGTTGTAGCTTAGCTCTGTATCTTTCCGTAAAAGGTTACGTTAATTTTTCACTGTCGCTACCATGTTTAGCTGTTGCAAGCAAACATTCACAATGTTTTATGGAATAAATAATGATATTAAAGGCAGTTGCTGTTTGATTTTTACAGTTTAGTTTAATTATTACATTTCAATAACAAAACATTGCAGCTGCACTTAACAGCATGCTTTATGGACTCCCAAGGAAATGGCTTCTGCACTAGACAAGCTGGAGCTTGTTTGGTCTGAGGTTTTGGTTCAAGTCAGTATCTAGTTTGGAACTGAAGCATCCTAATCTAGGACTTGGTATAGGCCACATTTCTGAAGAGCACAAGAATACCTTCGGTGGACAAAATTATCTCCAAGTTTAACGGGATTCCCTTGAAAAGCCTGGGAACCTCAGTATGAGCCATGAAAATTAATGGTCTATGAGCTACATGGCCAGGCCACAAAAATAGAAGATCATAGAAATGCAGCGTAAAGTACTTCATTGCTTACAATTCAGAGATGTGGGAGGAGACGTCATTAAACACAAAGTCTCATTCCTGGTAATAATCTTTCAATCTCCATACAAACAGAAAGAGGTATGGGAGACAGCAGACACTGCTTCTTCAGTTTGTGAATGATGCCATTTGACAAACCACATACCTTTAATGTAATTTGCCCGTGAGTCTAGCTAAATCCTAAGGGTGACATAATCAAATGTCCTTTTGAACATCCTTTACTTGGTCTTCTCCGAACCTGGTTCCAATTTAGGGCCAATGCTGCAAAAAGCCAGTCTGTTGTTAAAAAGAAATGGCTCTTTGCTGCTTTGTCTAGAGCTGCAGAAGTGAAAGTTTGTCTTTCAAAATATCAATATTATCATTCTTCTGCCCTGCAGGGCAGCAAAATAGCACTAAACTATTCTATCCATTTGTGAAGTATTTCTCTTAATTTTCATACGGATTAGTAAAAGTTGAATTTAGGACAAGAAGGAAATTTTATTCCCATTCTGACATAAGGAACCCATTCATTAAAAAAATAGCTTCCTATTTTAATAACATCCTGCTTCTTTAAAAGACTAAAAGACACCAAACGTACTATTTTAAATCACCAGCAGATATGGTTGGAAAAAAAAACCAACAAAAAACACATTCAAAACCTCCCTTAAATTCCGATTACTGAACACATATACTTATGAGAAAATAGTTGCTTTCCCAATATTTTGCTGTAATGGAAAGGGCAACGTGCCTCTTTGGAAAGGTTTATGGAGAGTAGGTCACAGCTTTATCCTTTCAGAAAACATCAGATGATTTTGCTCTCATTTTAAGAAGGTCTGAAGACATGCATTTTGATGATAAAGCAGATACTATTTTGCATGCATTTCCTCATTTTCGCCTCCCAGAGCAAGAGTGAGTTATAAAATAAATTTCTCTAGATCAGAATGATCTGTCCATGCTTGAGATACAAATAATTGTTGATCAGACAAGCCACTCTGCATTACACTGACTTCATTACTATACTACCAATAAATAATCTGTCAAGAAAAACTGATTTTCCAAGGTTATTTTACCAACATAGAATTTGCCTTCCAAGATTAGTGCTCGTAGAAGGAAATTTCAGAGCATCTCTTCCATATTATTCTTATAAGCACTGCACTTCACTATTAAGTAAGCTGCTGTAGAAACAAAACACAGTAATAACTACTCAGAAGGAAACAATTTAGCAATGCTCTTTTTTTCCTGATAGATTCAAAGAGAGTCTACTGCAATGGAGTCCTAGTCACTAACTGGAGCATGCAGGTATTTACAGAGTCTAAATAATAATTTCAAATAGGTGCCTGCTTTCCTAATATCCCACCTTCTGACTTTCCCAAAATAATTTTCAAACTTCATCACCAGACATAACATGGAGTTCTCAAACTCAGTTGTACTTCTGGCAACTTCACGCATTCCATGTTAACCTATGCCACAAACCACCTTTGTATCATAGATCTCCCCAAGCTTTACGATTACAACTTCATTTAGGAATTATCTCACAACTTTACAATTATTTATTTTGCTGAAAAATTAGTACACAAATCTTTCATACTATGTATGTTAAACCAAATCAGAAAAATTCCATCTTACTTCAAGAAAGCCTTATCCATTCAAAATAAGCCCTACTTCTTTCACTCCCCCCCCACCCTTATACATGGGTTGTGCAAACAGACTGTATAAAGCTTAGAACCGAGTGAGTCCAGATAAATTTGCTTTCATCACTATTTTTTCCTGGTTTGGTAACTGACAGGTTGCTGTTTATGTTCTGTCCCATCATCTCAGGGATACAAACAGATACCAGTGAATCTAAGACAGCTTTAAGCTTTTCCCAGCTATAGGAATCTTTTCCTTAACTCTTTGCTTAATTCATAATAAAAAAAAAAAGTTTATGCAGTCCCTTCCAAGGTCTGTCTACCCACCTCTACATGCACAGTTTTCAAGAGATGTCAGAACTTCCTCCCGCCCAGGCAGGAGTTCTAAGAGGGCAACCTATTGCTTTCTGTCTTTTTTTTATTATTATTTGTCTTTTTTTCTGGTTTTTTTTTTTTTTTTTTTTTTGTTTTTTTTGGGTTTTTTTTTTTTTTTTTTTTTTGCTAGGGTATGGTAGATGGGCATGATTTTCCTTTGTTATTGCTACCCATGACTCTCCTAAGAAATAGGGAGGAAGGCTGTGTATTTATCTGCCCTGCCACCACTAAGGCTGAGGGTCTGCTCCCACTGTACTCTAAATCATGGAGATGTTCT
>VXBO01011678.1:291950-325635 GCA_013400135.1 Rhinoptilus africanus | reverse complement strand
CCAGCGCAGAGCCACAAAGATGATTAAGGGAGTGGAACATCTCCCTTATGAGGAAAGGCTGAGGGAGCTGGGTCTCTTTAGTCTGGAGAAAAGGAGACTGAGGGGTGACCTCATCAATGTCTTCAAATACGTAAAGGGGGAGTGTCAGGAAGATGGAGAGAAGTTGTTTTCAGTGATGACCAGTGATAGGACAAGGAGTAATGGATGTAAATTGGAGCATAGGAGATTCAAGAGGGATATCAGGAAGAATCTTTTTACTGTGAGAGTGACAGAGCACTGGAACAGGCTGCCCAGAGAGGTTGTGGAGTCTCCTTCACTGGAGACATTCAAAACCCGCCTGGACGCGTTCCTGGGTGATGTGCTCTAGGTGACCCTGCTCTGGCAGGGGGGTTGGACTAGATGATCTTTCGAGGTCCCTTCCAACCCTATGATTCTATGATTCTGGAAGAAATGGAAACGATCCTCTCTCAAGGCTACCAAGCATGCTTTATTCCTGGAGAATCCTCTAGGATACTAGGTAGGACAGGGCACAGTGAAAGACAGCAGACAGGGTGCCTGCAGCTGAAGAAAAAAAAATAAAATTCTACCAAGAAGTAGAAATTCCTGAGGAAACCGACCCGCACCCAAGTCTTAGATGTGACATTAAAGAAGAGTTTTCAATATACACAAAGATGACATCGAAGAGTCTATTGCAGGCACAGATCTGCTGAGAGATATTGAACTAGAACGAAGACTGAACAGAAGGTTCTACACAGCAAAGAAGCAGGGATTGGATTTGTTTTCCAACCTTTTCATTTAAGTATGTTTTTAACGCAGCAGTTGTCTTTTTCTCTTGGAAACAGAGACACTACATTCCATTTGGTTTTCTCATGCTTTGGTAAAACAGGTTCAGGAGCCTTCAGGCTTGCTCACTTTAAAGAAATTCTGGAACAGCAGTACCTGAAGCTGCCCAATTTGAGTCCCTTCAAAGCCACGTTTCTGATTGGCAAGAAAAGGATAATACTCTTTTTTGGGGTTTGGGTTTTTTTTTCAGTGATTCCCATGCTAAGACCAAAACCAGTTATTACATGAACAGAACTGCAGTGACTAGGGAGGCTGCTCCTTAGCAACGGTTTGTTAGAAGAAAGTCATTAAGACTCCTGGCCCTGTACCCCCAGGGTAGCCTACATTCTTTTTTTGCCCTTTTCCCATTTTTTAATGTTTTACTGCATGATACCACAATACCAACAGCGTCAGATGGTAGTGCAGGGAGCAAGTCAAATTCTAGTTTAAGCAGAGCTATGCAAGTTGAACCAAATACCTAAATCTGAAGCGTAGGTAAGCCTGACATGACTTACCTCTCTTCCTTTATGTAACCACACTGTTTTTCTCCTGATCAAAACATTTTTAATGCTGATGAATACTCTGCAGGGAAGAGAGGAACAGACAGCGCTATGCCCACAGGGCCCAGGTTCACAAGTTACTTCTTATCTATAGCCATTCTCATTTTTTTTCCTGGCAAGAGTTTTAAATAACTCTAAGGAAGCGTTTTATAAAGATCACGCTGTCTGTGGCGTTCATGAAAAATATGAAGACTTAAACAGTAAATCTACAAGCATGACAAGAAGGGGAAAAAAGGCAGATAAAACATGTTGGCTCAGCATGATCTGAAATAGATTACAAAAAGACAGACTGCCAATGCGCTTCGAATGAAACTCTCAGAACTTGTTACCTTCTTGCTGTTCTCCTCTGATCAATAAATTCAAGCACTTCCATTAGTCTGTTAATTCACTTAAATAGTATCGAGCATTACTAACCAGAATGAATGAGGCTGGTAATACAGCTCTGAATCAAACAGTGCAATACATGAGATGGCCCTTTATCTGACTACATTTTTCACAACTCAGTTTTATCATTAGACTTCAAACTCTAAAATAAGTATGGAAACGCAGATATGGACAGCTATTTATTTAAACTCTTCCCTGCTTTAAAAAAATTCAGTTGTTTAAAGAAGCAAAACCTTTTTTATCAGCGTGATGTATTTTATTTTCTCAGTCAACTCTAAAATGAGCTTGCCGTTTGCACCGCACTATCATACTCTTATAAGGCTGTAAATTCCACAAATGGCTAGAAGTGTAATATGTCAGAATGTGATCAGTCACTGAGAAGTTGTACTGGCTTCTAAAATCTGTTATTTGATACACGCTTTGCTAGATGAAGATCCTATAAAATCCATAAACCAAACAAAATTATCTCCGTTTTATTAGTGAAATTTCAAAAAGCTAATCTCATGTTCACAAGGGTATGTTTTGGGACATTTGGAGTGAAATTCCTGCCAGGTTTATCAAGTTCTTCCAAATAGACTGACCAGCTATTTCTAGTTTAGAAGTTGCATTTCAGTATCTTTTGTGACAGAAATATTCGTTATTTTCAGCATTATTCCCTGTTTTATATAAAGATTTTATTATGTAGAAGTCAAAAACAGTCTGAAGTTGAAGTAAAATGAACAGTAAACAATTTATAGACTATATAAATTGGAAGGAGGTAGCTGAGGTTCATCTTTTTTCCTAGATATACTTAGAATGGCAGATGTGACAGGTAACACTAGACAAAGCTTTATATGACAGCTAGTCACATTGTCATTGTTTCCTTTTTTTTTTCCTATTTTTATTCACAGATTAGAGAGGAAATTCAAGTTTAATGATCCAGACTGCTTTCTGTCAGTAGACTTAAGTATGATTTCAAATGTTTTGAATGTCAGTGTTGGCATTAACCAGCTTTACTAAGTAAGCAAGACTAAAAATTTTCAGTACTCTCTGATAAATGAGTTTGAAAAATACTGGGTACAGAAATAGATAATTCCCCATGAAGTACTTGCATATTGAATAAGATCTGATAGCTCTATAGAGCTCTTCGATGACACTGGACCACTTTCTTTCATTTTATACATACAAACAAAAAAACTTCCTTGGTTAGAATTTTCATGTCATTTATCCTATGGTTACTTTTTTTAATTTTTAAAATTAATTTAGTCTCAGTCCTTTAAATTTCTTCATTGTATTGTATAACAATTATAGAGCTCAAAGTTATGGAATTAAAGAGCAATGACATTTCACACCTCTTAAATGATTAATAACAGCTGTAACATCCATGTCTTTGTGAAGAGGAGGATAATATGGTAGAAGTATTAAAAATTTAGAACCAGTTTAGAGAAAAACTGCCAATGACGTTTAAAAAGAGTTGATTTTCAAATCATATAAGCATGCAAACATTGAGAATACTAAAGCTGATACAGCAAAAACAAGGTCTACTTTCTACACTGCGGCCACTGTGTGAATACAATGTCATTTTGTTGGAGCAAGTCCATAATGAAGAAAACCTGAGTTCATAAGGGAATTTTAAAGTATAACTGTTAAAGTTAAGGATTTTGAAAAGAGTCAAGTTAAGACTCATTAAAATATTTAATTGCATTTAAATCTGGCTCAGTTAGGCATGACCAAAAGTTGTAATAAATTGGAGGATGTTCAGTAGCATATGTTGAAATTACTCTATCTTCTAAGTCTATTTCCTGATTAGATGTCAACATAAGATATCATAATACCTCTGTTGGCAAGTTCAACAGTCGCGGCAGAAACTAAATAAATACAGAAGATGTACCACCTTCCTTTACGGACTAGCAAGAATCTTTTTACATAGGGATTTTGGAGAGCATTACACCACATTCATTGATTCTAAGAATTAATTTAAGAATGGAGTTCTCACTCCTATTAAGAGAACTAAATTAAAGTATGGAAGAAAAAAACTTAATTGCACTCTTTGCTATTTTTCCTGAATGATATTTTGCATTCTTTTATGATTTTCAGTTACTGTTAGTTTTCATTTTTAAAAGGAAATCATGAAGTGAATTATATGGTTGCTTAGAAATACTGAAACTCTATGAAATTTTAATTAAAATCACACTGTTCAAAAAAGGAAGGAAGCCTGCTCACATTGGACACTATGGCTGACATTAAAGGAACTTGAGTTTACGTAGACAGAGAAGTATTTTGATGCTGAACAACAGAAGCATGGACATTTTGCCTAATTCAGCAATAGTGGCAAAACCACTGATTAGTTTTATATGGGATTAGAAGAATGATCCCTTCTGTATAAAGGGAACCAGATGGGAAAAAAGATGACCCAAAACGTAGCACCAGTATGATACACACTTCCAAAATACATTACTCCCTTGAGTGAAAAGAATTAAGTGGCTTTTAGCGAATATTTTCTACTGCATGATTTTTAAAGTGTTGCCAAAATTAGGACTTTCTAGTTTTCTGTGTGCAGTGTACAAATATATGGCTAGAGCTGATGAGTTGCCAGAGGCCTCTCACACATCATCTCTCTCTCATTTTAGCTGATCTCTCTAACTGACTTGAATACAGAGATAGGCCCTTCCCTGTTCAGGTCTTTCCCTCTGTAAATGTGCACATAAAAATTCCACCTACAAGTAAATTATGCCCTACTACGGTTAGAAACATCAAGAAGGTTGCGTGCATAAAAAGCTACACAACAATTCAAGTAAGAAAATAGGAAATAAGAAATAAAAAGAAGTTAAAACATAATTGTATGGATAACCATCTACTTCCCCAGATCATATATGATGAGTCAGAAGACCTGGTTGGGTTTTTTTGGAACATTCTACAAACCTCATCTAGAATCTACACTTTTACCAATTGCCAAGGTGTTGCGTGCATGGGATCTGCAGTTCCCAAGTAGAAAAAGAATTTTCAATGTAGAAAGAACCATCGGCAGACATGTCTCTGGCTAAAGGGAGTCCAAGTGAAGTCAAATTCTACTCACCACAGTCAAATGTTCCAGTAAGTATGCCACATCAACCATGTCCGCCAGAATTAGAAGCCTTGTGACGGCTGTAAGCAGAGATCGCGCTGCTTGGACAACAGCCTGCCTCTTAGGAAGATAGCAGGGATCGCTGGTAAATGCCTCTGCTGACAACTTTAAGGCTTGACCTGCAAAATGAAGACATAAATTCTCTTAGGCTATATCACAACATCCAGGAAAAAAAAAAAATAGATAAAACTTGATCAGTTATATGGCAAGTCACAAGTATTGCCAATAAATCTGGCATCTCTTTGTTGCCTGAATGCTTTGAAATGAAGGTCAATTGCTACAGATCATGCAAAATGTTCCACATTCTGAATGATCTTCCCTTTCTGATCTTCTGAATCATTTCATTCTAAAATAATTCCCTTGGCAATCACACCATTACTCTTAACTGTACACAATGAGGCCAGAGGCGCTATGTTAAACTTTTCTAGTCGTTGCTTTTTATATTACTATGTACTTTGCTGTCCTTGCTATTAAATAATTCCTGGTCACAGAAGGGAATCAAATATTGCTCTTATTATAAATATAAGTTAATGGAATGAAAATCTTATACACTGGAACATCTGACTCAGACATAAAATATGTGAAATCTCTGCAATGAAGCTAATAACTGTGCCAGTAGACAACAACACACTGGTTTCCAACATGAAGTTTTGCAAATGAAATTTGCAACAATGACAAACACCCAAGCTGACTTTCAGCAGTCTCTCACCTAGACTTACTCCGGGGAAAAAAATGCCATTACACTCGTTTATAAAAGCATTTAAAAGTCTCTTATCACCTGGGAAGCTTTGCTAGTGATGGCACAACCTTGAGAGAACTCATTCTACACAGAACAGCACTGGAAAATTCTTGTCACACAAGCACAAACTGCTAAAATAAACATTTGACCCTCTGTATCAGCTTGGAAACCAAAGATGGATGAAAAGTCACAAAAATTATTACTTTCATCTGTGCTAAAATTAGGAAACATCATTAGTAAACGTAGCTATTTAAAAGACTGCATATTCATGAAGCCAGCCCTTTGCTGACAACTGCCTTAAGTATGTCCTGGATTTCAGACGCAACAGTAAAGAAAAATATGGCACTTAGAAAATTCTGTATCGCTCCAGAATTAAATCCTTTGTTTATTATGTAATATTCTTTCTACTTATATCTAAATTACCTAAGTCTCTGTATAAGAATAGGGTACATTTCTCCAGGCAGTCATTTTATCACAGAGCTTTTCTATATAGAAAGAGAGATTGCAAGAACTTGCAATTTTAATTTCATTTTGTTCTATAAATTCTGAACAGAAGTAAGGATAGAATATTGCTCGATGAAATAAAAGTCACAGTAGCCTTAGCACTGCGCAGGTTCACTCAAAAGCAAGAAGTCTGGACACACCTCATGCAGGAATGCTATTGGCTTGTCTACTTCAGAGTATCTGGTAGTAAAGTCAAAGCTAAAGTCACGCAAAGAGTTTTGCTACCTGAACCAAGCATGTGCTTTTTTATAAGCTTTGGAGTCCTCAAATCAAAAATTAGGCCACAAGGTTTGTAGAAAATATATACAATCAGTAATTAATGTATATTCATAGAAATACAGACAAACATAAGGGATTTCCTGTAGTTCCATAGATACAGACTTTTTATGTGCTCCCTCAACTAGAATTGAATGAGAACTATTCAAGTGCACCGGAGTTTGCCGGACTGGTTCTATATGTGACTTCACGTCATGGTTAAAGCCCAGATGGCAACTAGGACCATGCAGCTGTTGACTCCCTCTCCCCCAGTAAGGCAGGGAGAAGAGGGAGAAAAATGAAAACAACAACAAAAAAAAAAACACAACAAAACCCAAACACTCGTATTTTGTGGGTTGAGATAACGAAGATAACGACAGCTTAATAGAAGAGTAACGAATGAGAAAATAAATTATTATAATAATGGTAAAAGAATATAAAAAATAAAGTGATGCAATGCAATTGCTCTCACCATCTGATGATCGATTGCCCAGCCTGTCACAAGCAGCGATTGGAGATGCCCACCCCCAGGCCAACCCCCATTTATATACTGAGCATGACACCTGTGGTATGGAATATTCCTTTGGCCAGCTTGTCCTGTCCATGCTCCTGCTCCACTTCTATGGGTAGCTGAAAAAATCCTTGACTTCACATAAGCTTTACTTAGAAACAACTAAAACAATGTGTGTTATCAACATTACTTTCATACTAAACCCAAAACACAGCAGCTACTAGGAAGAAAATTAACTCTATCCCAGATGAAATTAGGACACACTATTTCTCAAGATTCAGAGAAAAAACAAGTTTTACTGCTCTTACTAGAAACCGCATTTGAGACAAATACTGAGCTAAGGCTACAGAAATAAACCTACCAACTACTACAGAGCCCTCGTACCAGCACCTGAGGTAGTACTGGACTGATTGGAAGTCCAGTACTGAATACTTCCAACATGCTGAAAATCCTCAGTTTTCCAGGAGCACTCATCTTTAGAAGTGCTCTCTGGTTTTCTCTTGGATTTGTTAAAGTTTCTTTACAAACCATGTACCTTAAGTACATGCTTAGCAAACACCGTAAATAAAAATCACCCTAATGTGTGCTCAGGTTCTAGCACCTGCTACATCACAAAACAGTGAAAGTAAAAAATATTAAATTCTTGTGCTCAGAAGAGCAAATTGGACGTTTTCTCTAGCTGTTGGTGAGATAATGCACCATAGCTGAGTACATCCCAACAAACAGAACTACAGGAAAAGAGAGTCAAATATTAATCAGAATGACCAATTTTTGAGGTGTTTCAAAGCGCTGAACTGAGCCCAGTAATCCATGACAGGGAGAAGTAACGAAAGACAATAATTCCTGCTTACGTGCATACATATCTTTAGATGTATTTTTGAAGGTGACTACTACAAATGTTAATAAATTAATAGCAATTTGGTAAGTTTTCATGGGAATTTAAGGTACTAACTCTGGGAATTCATTATGCCATAATAAGGACATTGGAAATACACTGCATACACGCTATCATAAAACTAAAATCCTTGCCCTTTTATTTCTCTTGTGACTTCAAATACAAAGAAAACTTTCCATATTTCTGAGAGTCAGCAATGTAAATGAATAATAAAAACTGTCTCCATTTTATTTTCATAGAATTTAACTACCATCTATTTGTCCTGTCAATTATTGGTCTGGAATATCTTAAATTTGACATGTTATGTTTCAGGCTGCAGAAGTTCAAGTTCAAAAAACATCATCCCATGTTTTTTATGTATTTGGAATGTGTACACTGTAGTATCAATTCAGACCATTGTAACTGTCAGATTCTGGAAAACATTTGCACAAAACCAGGAAGCTGCTACATGCAATGTCTTACTAAGACAAGAAAGCATGAAACTATGAAATTTTTTTCTGCAAGTTAAGATGTGCAAGTGTAGAGCTATCCACCTTGGTCCCTTGGGATTCATTTTAACAAACACTGACGAAAGCATCAGAGAGATGCTGTTTCCTAAGACGTAAAATTAACATCATCACTGCTTGACTGGCCACCTTGTAACTTTTGAACTTTCTAACCAACTTCAATAAAATGTTTACATAAAGGAAGATATTCAAAGTTAGCTAACTACTTTGCCATTAAAACAGAAATCAGGAAAGGAAAAAGTTAAAGCCCTCACTGGTGGCAAGCTGTGGCTGGCAGTAAAAACTCACCTACTACTAAGCTTCAAAGAATGTAGGGAAGTGTCGAGATGCAAATTTGGAGGAATACAGGCTCTCCTTGTTCCACTATTTATGGACGCACTCCTTTGGTTTTTTAGACATAGAGAACATCTGAAGTGTTTATGAGGAGAGGAAGAAAACAGCACACAGTATTCTACTACCTGTTCTTTATTGGCATTTACTTACAAGGTAAGCAAACTGACCAGAATCACTACTATTTTTGCAGTGTCTTGGGCCATCTGAGCAAAGGCAAAACAGCTATTAACTTATTTTAACTCAGCACTGTAAGCCAGATTTGCAAATAGGTTTATATCCAAGATAAATGTGGCCTGTTAACCTCACATACTTCCCAGGATAAAAGGAGAAGTAGCAAGTCCACTCAGTGACCTTTGGGGAACTTAAAACTTCTAAGGCACAGAACCCGCTGCAGTTCAGAAGCACTTCTATTTCTGGTGAAAACTATTTAAGTCTGGAGAAAATGAGAAGCAAATTAATGAAGGGAAGGCAGTAAGAAAAGAAAATAGAACTGGTTACTTGGAGAGGAAGGTATTGGGGGAGTCGGGTGGGGGGTGGAAGGAGAGTGAGAGAATCAAGCAATCAGATAAAATCTATGTGGAATCCTACATAAATCAAGCAATCAGATAAAATCTATGTGGAGTCCTCCACAAAATCTATGTGGAGCCTATGTGGTTCGGCTCTCTGTGATCCAAGGCCTGGTTTGGTATAGCGCAACTGCAGTATGACCTTAGCTGAGAAAAATTTTGGTAAGGTGCAAGAAAGTATGTTAGCTAACATAATTTACAACATCACAGAAGATAAGTAAAAACATATACATAAATTGCCAAGACAGTAGTAATCAGCAGTCAAAGGATCCAAGAGGAAAAAATACTGACATGGAAAGTTATAAACCTTTGGCATAAGACCCAGGAACTTGCAAGATAACAACTCTCCTAAACTGAGCAGCGGTTCCAAAGAAGCAACACAGGTCAACATTCTCCCACAACTGACAACTGGCCAGCATTACTGGGGGCAATAAATACATAAACACGTTGCTCAGTCACTCGTTAATCTTAGCTATCTACTGTATGCGTTACCCAACAACCGACTACCTTTTATTTTTTAAGTTCTGTATATCCTGCTAGTAGAGTCTCTGTGAAAGTGGTCCAAGCAAAACTGACCAGGAAAGCAGATTTGACAGGAACTGGTTGATTAGAAAGGAGTGAAAGTACTGAGTTGTGAGAAGCCTGGACAGGTGAGTCTGAGTTAGGAACTGAGTGGATCAGGAGAGAAGTGGGAGAAAGCTTAGCTGAGCAAAGGAGACAGTGCTATTACCAGGAGTATTTAATAAGAGCTGGGAAGAAAAAAAGAATCCTCTGACAGCACAGCAGCTTCTCAGAAACCTCTAATGTAATGTTTCCACCTACCCGTAACTGCATGTCCACAGGGCCCCCAGAGGATTATTTGCCCAGATCTCTGCTATTGTGCATTCCAGAAGAGAATGGCAGTATGGATTTGGGTGTCCTTCAAGCACCTGAAACACTTCAAAACCTCAGATAGTACTAAAATCTGAAAATAGCACCATTTCAGCACTGGTATCTTCTGGGTACTTGAGCCACAAAGATGATTAAGGGACTAAAGCACCTCTGATGTGAGCAAAGGCCAAAAGAGCTGGGACTGTTCAGCCTAGAGGAGAGAACGCTCAGAGGGATCTTATCAGTATGTATAAATACCTGAAGGGAGAGTGCAAAGAAGATGGAGACAAACTGTTCTCAATGGCGCCCACTGACAGGGCAAGACACAATAGGCAAAAACTGACACAAAGGAGGTTCCATATAAACAGAAAACATTTTTTCACTGTGAGAGTGATTTAGCAATGGCGCAGGCTGACCAGGAAGGTTATGGAGTCTCCATCCTTGGAGATATTCAAAAGTTGACTGGACATGGCCAGACTGCTGGCCCTGACCAAGTAAGGGGGTTGGACGAGATGACCTCCAGTGGTCCCTTCAAACCTCAACCATTCTGTGATACTGTGAGTGTGTGAGCAAAGACAAGACAGAACGGTCTAAATATGACCAACTCACCCCTTAGAAATTAGTTGGGCATAAACTGGGATGGCCAGAAGAGATGCAGCCCAGGCAGACAGGAGCTATGAGTACTACAAGCATCAGAAAATGATAGCTCCAACAACAACACGATGTTAGAACTTTCTTAAAACGCAGTAGACAGCATGACAGTTTGATGGAATTTCATCCATTTTATCGTAATTCCCTTAAGTGGATATTCTTCCATAATTACATTTGTCACAAACAATGAAACATGAAAGACAGTGCCCCTTTAGAGGCACAACTAGAGAACCACAGAATCATAGAATGGTTTGGGTTGGAAGGGACCTTAAAGAACATCCAGTTNAGCCTACATTGCTGGCTCATGTTGAGCTTCTCATTCACCAACACCCCCAAGTCCTCCTCAGGGCTGCTCTAAGTCCACTCTCTGCCTAGCCTGTATTTGTGTTTGTTCTTGGGATTGCTGTGACCCAGGTGCAGGACCTTGCACTTGGCCTGGTTGAACTTCATGTGGTTTGCACAGGGCCACCTCTCAAGCCTGTCCAGGTCCCTCTGTATGGCATTCCTTCCCTCCAGCGTGTCGACCACGCCACACAACTTGGTGTCACCAGCAAACTTGCTGAAGGTGCACTCAATTCCACTGTCCGTGTCTCCAACAAAGATGTTAAACAGCACTGGTCCCAGTACTGACCCCTGAGGAATGCCACTCATCACTGCTTTCCACTTGAATATCGAGCTGTTCACTGCAACTCTTTGAGTGCGACCATCCAGCCAGTTCCTTATCCACCAATTGGTCCATCTATCAAATCCATGCCTTCCCAATTTAGAGACCAGGCAGATGGGAGTATTCACAGTATTTCAATTATTTTAGACATTCAAATGATAAGCAATTCAAAGAACCAAAGTCTGGATATATCATAAGTACGTAACTATTGGAAGGCTGATACTTCCAAGACTCTGTTCAGCACACACAGAGATGACTCAAAAAGTGTTACTACCATTAGTTAATTGGTTACTACAGTCAAATGACCACTACTTACAGAAATCTATGCTTGACCACAGGGAAAAGTAAACAGAACAGTTCAGTCACAGGAAATTTTAAAAAAAGTCAGAGGATCCATGCACTTTATCCAGCACCAAAGATATCCAAAAACTTACATAAAGATTCCTTCAAAAACAAGTCAACTGTAAGCCTCTTGGCAAATTTGCCATTGACAAATAGCTGACAAAAGGTACATACTTCTGCTGGACTGCTAGCCGATGGCACACAATCTGTCTATACAGATACTCGCACTAATATCAGTAACTACAGTCAGTGAGCACCCCTCAGAGACAATGTTCAACATCATACTTGGGCAACAGCTAACCGTTCTTTTCAGTTTAGGCAAGACCATCAGAATTATGCTTTCTTCTTTTATTTCTTTGAGATCTTCTTTCTCCTCCTAAATCCTACCTAAGCATCACATTTCTCTCTCTTCTATTTGTTTTTATATGTGTCTTTCTCCTCTCATTTTTTTATTTTTAACTGCGGCAGTGTGAAATCCACATGGAATGCAGTGAATTTTATGCCATTCTTGTGTCCTCCCACATGGAGGTATTGTTGCCAACAAAGTCCTGTCACCCACTCCTGTGAACTGCACCCTTAGAGGCTGGTGGATTTATAGTTCTAGAGAAACACAGTTCTCAAAGGCAGACCACTGACTAAGGGAGGGAGGGAAGGAACAGAGTCAGTAAAGAGAGAGGATTTCAATTTTTCTGGTCTCAAACCAAAATTGAGAGAAAAAAAAAAATCAATGGTTTATACCAATAATAGAAAACTTATAAACTCTGATTTACACTAGTATTTGCAGCCTCAAGTTCCACAGGCATGAACTAACACATAAGCAGAATCAGTACCAGAAAAGGCTGGGAGTCAATGTCACATCAGAGCACAAAACAATCTACCATTTCTAAAACAAGAGCTTAATCAATACTAGTCACTAGTATAATCACCTGTTCTGCTCCCAGAAACACCATCTACATCTGCTACAGCAAATAAAGGATTCTGCTTCAGCCAGCCGGAAGTGACACTATCAGTGCCAGGGCAAAGCAGACGGATGCCTCCTCCATGTTCCTAATATTCAACACCATGATAACTCAGATTCTCACAATAGCTTTCTGTAGATGTTACAGGACATTTTTCTCCTGCCACAGTCTGTTACCCCACTCAGATACCACTGTATTCTGTTGCATTGCAATTATTTCACCACTGCATGCCAGGAAGTTCCATTTCCACATCTCATACAGTTCTTTCTAACATGTAATCAGAGCCACCATACACCCCCTTCATGCCTCACACCCATCTCTTCATTCTCCCTTTCCCACTCAGGGACACCCGATCCAGAAATGGTGTGGCCAGAAGGGATCTGTTCTTGGTTTGAGGAAAAGGGTGCACAGCACAGATTATTTTGAGCCACCTGAATATCTAAATTCTGTCACACAGAATTAAAGTCCCTAAGATGCAGGGCATACACGTGTACCTCTTACTGTAAAGATGAGAAAGCTAAGCTTATTTTTAAGATGGGGGCAGGGGGTGGGGGGGAAGGGGGAAGCAGACAGAAATACGAGTATAGTATAATACAAGACATCACTATCCCTTTCCTTTCCCAAGTATCCTTACAGTACATTTCCCATTTCTTGCCAGTGAATGCTAGCTTCTTCCATGCATTTTCAGTCTCGCCTCTGCTGTTTAATGTCAAAAGACATTAAACGTGGACATGTGAAATATCAGGGGTTTTTTTTAATTTCCTTTTAAAAAGTAACTGAGGGCCCAAAATGTAACTCCAGCAAGTAACTTGCTTTCAGTTCACTGTTATGTGTGATGAAAGGCTTATCTAGAAACACACTTGGGCATGATAACAGCTAAACACATGAAACATTGACATTGCAATAGATAGAAACATCGCAGACAACAACTGTTGTGTTTCTGACCATATATAGTCAGAAAGCAATGGCAATAAATGCCAAACATTTTAGCTATGCCTGGACAGCTGTTTGAAAACTATAAGCAATCACACCTTGACGTAAAAAATCATTATCCAAAGTATAACACGACTTGAATGCAAATTCCTAAGAGAATGTTTCCCCACATAAACTACGTCACTGTTTTGTCTTAAAACTGATTAAATACCAGAATAAGTACATTAATTGTAGTCTGATGTTTAGCACCAGAAGCATTCATGGTTGAACAATGCTTCTTATTCCTTTGTATAGGGGTCAGTTATTTTACCATTGATTCACAGCATATTATGAGTCAGAAAGCAATTTTTTTTAAATGCTGTATACATGAAATCTGGCAGTGAGAATTTTTTCAAAGTACTTATATTGGGCTTTATTACACTATTTTAGAGTAAAAAAGTACCCTTTAACAAAGCTTCACCAAACCAGATCAACAGGAAAAACATGGCAGTTCTTCAGTTACTAGGCTAGTGGATTTCTGGGTGATGCACTTAGTCTGCCACCCCACAGGCCTGCCTGGTGACTCATTTAGTAGAGCTCCAGAAGAAGGTCAATCAAGACGTGGATAGAGACAGGCCTTAAAAAGTATTTTCTCTAGAGTAAACTCAAAGAAAAATGCAGAGGACCTCTGTATTAAAATGATGAGCTCCAAGACTGTAAGTCTTCAGTACAACTTTGCAGACATCAAAGGAAGCAGAAACTAGATTTATCTAGGGAACATGTCCGCCGTTGATTATAGCAACACCTTTCGGATGTCGCTATCAGAACTCAACTGAATTTGAGAGAACAAAATCTCATCTGCTGACACTGTCTATCAAGACTGAACTGTAGTCAGCAAACCCATATCCATGTCCCCATTTTGGAAGACATGAGTAACTAATGCGTTGGATGAATTAATACATGACAAATCTTCTATTTATCTTATCTCCATTGTTCACTTTTATCCTAATTACTTGCTCCATTATACCCCCCCAAACATTATTATGAACAGGATTATCGATCACTCTTCTAAAAGGAAACCAAATTAATGAGCTCAAAAAGCAACAAAACAGTATTTTCACACTGGCAATTGGCATCCAAAAGAAATAAGCATTTAATTCTCATGTTGTAGTCCTCAACTCAACAAGCTCAGCGAGTGATGCAAGCTGAAATGTGAAAAGAGATGAGAGGGTATTTATTCTTCCCAGATGTTGGTGTGCAACTCTGGGACTGACAGTTTTGTTCACAGCTGAGTGAAATTAACTAGAGCATTCTTTCAAAATTCCACTGCACAGTAAACACAAGCTGTAGCCACATGCAAAAACTCAGAATTTAAGAGCACATTAATAAAATACTTGCCAATCATCACAGAAAAATATGCCTACAGAAAATTAAATACTATATGCTATGACACACATGGCAAGTGACTACATGCAAGCACAGTTCACAACCCCCATCCTTTCAAAGATCTTCAAGTAGATAACATGAAGCATTTAACAGCAGCAGAATGTGACTTGAGTAACAGGCAATAAAGTGGCATATATATATAAGGTGGCATACCAAAATTAAAAATAATACACAGCTTTGCAGGACTAAAAATATCTGCAAAATTAACATACTGCTATTTATTTTACAATTGTTCACCAACTTCTTAAAATTAACTTGTGCAGTTTGGCAAATCCTTGGAGGAAGATCAGCAGTGAATACTCTATTTGTCACTGCATAACGACAGGTGATAACATGGACTTGACTTTCTTTTAAAATGTATGAGGTGTATATAATCTACTTTATGTATTATTTATTTTTGTAGTTATCTCTGGTCTTGGCTGAGAATCAATAAATAAATTGAAAATGTTAAATATTTTCATATTATCTATGTATAAAAATCAATATAAAGCTATATATTTTATTCTTGTCTTGTGTTATAGGCCTGGAATGGATGGGCTAACATTTTAAGAGTACTCGAAAATGAATGATTTTTTTTGAAGCCTCAGCTGATCAGCATGACAGATAACAATGATATTTGCTGGTCTTAATGCTTTTAATCACAAAGGACCTTAAGGTACCTCAGACACCATATGCATATATCACTCTTTAAAATGCAACCATCTCTGGATCCAGAGGAAGCCAATAGCGAGTAAGCACTACCCTGAGCAATGGCAGAGACTCAGGAATTAGCACAGCTGCACATGGAGAAAGACAAAATAAAAAGAAATCCTCACTAAATTGCAAGCTTCGTAAGAGCAGGGTGACATAAAGACCCGATTTAAATAGTTAACACACAGTTCTTCAGGCACAAGTTTTCACACGGCATAAGAACATACAGCACACTGCTCAGCAGTGAAAAGACAACTGAAGACCACCTCGCCCCTTGGTAAAACCAAGCCTGGTTGCTGGCTCATTCCATAACATTGCCTGGCCATAACTTTATGGTACAGACCATCGTTCTTTGCTTGTCTGCCCCTACTTGTTTGGGAAGGCTTTCATTAGGCCCTCTTAATCTGACTTCAGGCAACCCTCAGGAACCATTTGTTTATAAAATTAATGGAGCACTAATGAAAGGACATAATTCTGGAATGACCAGGCACTAAAAGCATTACTCTTCTGTCCCCTTTTTCCTCTGAAACCTTCTCCTGAATCAGTTTTCAAGGTTGAATTCTGCAGGAACATGTTTTGGATGTCTGTCATCCAGATTATTACTATTTGAGCATAACCTTCATATTCACTCAATAGACTATGATTATCCACGGGGAGAGTAAAAACCAACAAAGCCACAAAGAGGTTGAAAGAAAGTGGCTAATACAGTGTTCTGAGCAGATCATAAAACCTAGTGCTATTCTGGGAGTCTAGCTGGAAACAGGGAGATAGGGCACAAGGAAACGGAATATAGCAAAGCTCAAAGATGAGCTGCTCTATCATGAGGGGATGACTCTCGCAGGAGGTTAAAGAATTCATCTTCCTCCTACTGAAGTCTCAAAATGAGACTGTTACAACTTCCCAAATTAAGGCCTTACTACTGCACAAAAGAGGGAAGATTTCTGTTTTCAAATTTTTAACTAAAAGGCCTTAATTCCAGATTCAGGTAAACAGTTATTTTCAAGAAGAGCATTAAAGCATCTGTTCATTAAACTTGTGCTTAACAGCCACTAAAATTAACAAGAGGCATCCTGTCTTCATTTAAAAAACAAAACAAAACAAAACAAAACAAAACAAAACTTCCACTGATATAGGTGTTTTTCCACAATGGGGCCCAGCTTGCACACTTTACCTCCTTACAAGTGGTAGCTGAGAACATACAACTAGACGGCTCAAAGTTCAGGTATGTGCACATCAGAACATACTTCTCATGGATATCCTAGCTTCATACTGACACCAGGGTTACACAGTTAAACTAATTCCTTGTGGTGTCCAAATTATTTGTCATATACTTACTCTCTTTCCGGACATCAGCAAGCGCTGCATGAAGTTCTTCTTTGAACACAACTGCTTCCTTGGCAATTTTTTCCCCTTTGTCCAACAGATTCCCAGTGGCTTCTTCCACAGAAGCTAGCAAGACACGAGCTCTTTTGGAACGGCCCTTTTTCTTACTAGAAGGATTCTGAGGACAGTTCACTAGTGTAACCTACATTTAAAAGACATAAAAGAGACAATAGCGGTGTAAGTTCTATAATAAGTTAATTTATATTGTCTTCAAATTAAAAATAAATCAAAATTAATATAGTTGAGAATAAGTAATGAGATTCCCCCTGCTTTAGAGAGAGATAGGCAAGCTCAGCATACATACTGAGAATGGGCAATACTATTGAACCAAATTTGACAGATAATTTTACTTAATATGCCTCATCTTCGTATTCTTCTTTCTGTATGATCAAAGCAAAGTTAATAGAAATCTCACTGTCGTATTAATCCTCATGTAAACTCCTGACACTGCTTTTTTTAAAATTTCCTCATGATAAAATTAAAATGAAAATTACTAATGCTACTTAAGAAAGCTTCAGCCAAGGCTGAATCTTCCCATACTTCCATCTGAAATATCCCAAGTTACCTCAGAAGCAAATACTCAAAATGAGTATAGAAACATTTCAAAATGCTTTTTCTTCAGGAGGACTGCAGTTGTCAGAAGCCAGCACCTCAAAATTCTCAGGGGGGCTCTCAACATTAAAATTGTACATCATTTTACTCAGAATGTATGTTTACTGCAGCTTTGCCAAATTACGCTTTTGACCAATGCACTTCAACATCCATAAAGAACTTGTTTTTATATAGCATCCCACTCCACATTCCTCATCATCTGACCATAGCCTCCACACTCCAACAGAATGTTTCTAACAGACTATTCTCTAAAGCATTGCTTGAGCTAGGCACACTAAGGAAAGATTTCTAAAAGATTTTAAAAGAAAAGTTTCATATAGATATTTTAAAGCATACTTTATTTTCATTAAGTTCACTGGTGTTTTTTAATTCTCCTTCTATCCTGTTCTCTGTGCCAGAACACGGAGAGCATAATACAAAGTACAGATCTAGTCTTGGAGCTCAATGAACACATTTTATACAATTGCTTCGCTTTTTTAAATGGCATTCCAATCACCAAGAACATTGTATAAGCTAAGCAAAAGCTGTGCATGAATTTCTCAGTCCAGCAGACAAACTTAGCTAATGGCTGCAGTACAGCTTGTGGTTTGAGCTGGTCTATGGCAAAGGGTACATAATGAGAAAGGTGCTGGCTGTGCTCACCTTTAGACTTTGTTCATTAATTCAGGCACTTTACTGCTTTTCGTAAATCAGCATTTTTAAAGGTAACTGACAAACATCCTCTTCGAAGCATTTCTATAAAGACATCTTTGAAAGACAAAAGCCCTGAACCCTACATCATCCATGTGGAATTTTGGAGGAAAAAGGACCAGGCACTTGACATTGACTACTTTGGCATGTCACACGGAGAGAGCAACATAAATAACTCCATCTCAGATTGTTAAAGAGGGCTTGGGCATTTTTCTGACTGTGGCTCAAAGAAAGTAAATTACATGATTTCTTGTACATAAATCAGCCAGCTGGTAGAGAATGCACTGTGAATAAGAACAATATATTTTATTTTTACAAACCCTATAACAGTATTTCTAGAGCATTTAATGCCGTTTCAATTATCATATTTTTTAAGAGTGAGTTAAAGAAATTACAGGCTGATACTTCCAACAAGAAAGGTGTGAAGTACCATAAAAAAAATTAGCTGCCAAAAAACCTATCAAGTAAAAGACATGTTAAAAATTTCTTAACTGTTTCATCATCATTCCCAGAAAATAATATATTTTATTTCTCAGATTTTTACTGTAGTCTCCTTTTCATGTAAAATAATATTTTATGTACTGTTCATTCATGTATTTTGGAGGAGGAGGAAAGGAAACAAAACTAATGGAAAAATATTAAAAAATAATAACTCCTGCAAGTGAAAACTCTTGACTGCAAGACCCTTCAACATCACTGTCAGGAAATACCAGGCAGCTTCCGATCTTAGACTCAAGTTAAAATTTGATAGGTAGTTCTTGGCTTACGGAGATTAAGGAACACAGAAAAACTACTCTGGATTCTCTAATACAGAATCCTAATGTTGAATGCAAAAATTTTATGCAGATCCTACATTGAAATAATTGAACTACACAGCAGCTAATATAGCATGCCCTTTTGATCCACTGTCAACACAGCTTGCGCTGTAGAGGCAGAATACACAGTCAAAATTATATCATTATAAGAAAAAAGAAAAACACATCCCCATTAATCCTGCTCATGCCTGACTGCATTTCCCAGTTATTAACACCTTCTTATTGCCATATACAGCAGGTCTTCCAGCATTCAATGGAAATAATTGTCAAGAGATTGTTTTGTATCTCCAGCAGGAGCAAAAGCCTTGTGCTAGAGGCACAAGGTTTTTTGAAGCGAGATTTTCAAGCCCATGTGCTATCACAGCTGCAAAGCTGAATCATGTTGTTGTTGCCTGTTATTGCCTTATTTATTAGGCTGAAAGGGTGGGATTTTGTGTCATGGTTATCCCAAATACTGAATTTCTAAGGAACTGTGCAGCAGTTCTTCCAGTGCTAGATTCAGTTCCTCACAGCCTTTACGGACAGTATTTTAATATTGCCGTAGTTAAGGAAACAATGTTTTGATACTTAGAGTATCAAAATATTTGGTTCACCTTTGATATTAATATCAAAGTATCTTAAAGCATGGATCATAAAACATTCTTTTTTTTTTAAATTTAGTTCAGTGTAACTGCAATCACTAGACATCTGGAAAAAAAAAAGTGATCTAATAACAACAGCAGAACCCCATCCTCACTGTTTCAAAATCCAAGTCAGATGTTTAACAAAGTATTGCCCACACAAATAAACACTGGTTAATCACTTTCAGTGTGCATAAAGTGAACTGACTACACACAGAACTAAAACCAACAGTGTGTTTTCTGCATGAGAAAATTTTTGTCAGTGTGGATGACAGGTGAGAATAAATACCTTTCAAATTGCCTATTTTTCATCAGTGATGCAAGGGACTCCAGAACACACGGATGCTCCTATGTATTCTATAAAATTTACCTGTCTATTGTAGCCATAAGGTTTCCTTAGATCATATGTATAAAATACAAATAGATAGAAGACAAGAGGTTTGGCAAGGAAAAGCTCTTAAAAATATTTACTTGTGTACACATACACACACACAACACATACATATTAAATGTGTGTGTATAAAAGAATATATAGAGAGCACTTTAGATACAATATCCAAAGAAGTGACAAATTCAAAGCTTATGAGACTTGGAATGACTGCAGAGCAAAGGCAGTTATGAAGTGTTTCATGCATGAATTAATGAAGCTGTATGAATTTCATCATATCTTTTAAAATTTTTACTTGTACATAAATTCAAGAGGAAAATTCTTATAATAGCTTGCTACACAACCAAATTTATACCTAGCCATAACTGTAATCATTACGTAGTACAGCAAAGAGATTAAACAGACTTCAGTCTCTGAGGATGAGATAAAGCAAGAGGATATTTTCCATTACTTTAATTGTTATATTTTGCGAGTGAATCTAGCACAGGCATGAAAAATATTAGACATCAGCTGTGTGAACAAAAATGCTTTATGATCTACTGATTGCTTCACACTAATTACTCCATGACAGAGTACATCTCTGATAAAAGCCCAGAACAACAGAAAGATTGTTTGTCTGAGCATGTACCCAATTTACATCAAGGCAGCTGTCAGATAAATGATGTCAATTTTGACAACTATCTCTTCTAGTGTGTCAGATGCATTGACAGGGAACCTCACCTAAAATTTCAAAACTAATGTCGTCAGAGCACCTGGAATAAAATAAAGTAAAAGCCACAGAGAGAACCCCTTCTGATGAGGGGGCAATTGGACAGGATTAAAGAATCTTTTTTGCAATACATAGAAAACAGAGTGCAGATAGTGGTACATCCCCATGACCGTACAATTTATAAGGCTGGACACAGAATTACATTTATGCAGTTATTCCACTTCCAACACTGAGTTTCTATCTCTGCAGAGCCCTGCACAGCACTATTTGAACTCACCACCCTGGGTCAGGCCACTCTTTGGGATGCAAAAAGGGAAATGCAGAGACTGCTGCCCCTACAATCCCCCTAACACTGTAATTTAGGGGCGCTGTTTTTACAGCAAGGATGGAGAAGTTGCCAAGTCAGAGAAGGTTTTATGCAAACCAAAGTGTCATACTGTTTTCACAGCATCAAAGTGATCACCGCTGCCAATTGCAGATTGCAGGGAAGAGAGATAATCTATCAAAGTAATTTGCAAAGTTACTTCTACATAGGCTGGTTTTGCCTTCATTTTCTCCCATGTCAATGCTGTTAATGTAATGATTGCTCTAACACTTAGCATAACACGCTAGGATGGACTTCAGAAAAGCTCAAACACTTCCACTGTCTCTTTCCTACCAGAGCATTACAAGGCTATTAAATAAATAAATTAGAATATAAATCTCAAAGTTAAACTGCGTTCAAAACAGCAGCTGCCAAGTGAAACAAGCCAGAGCATAACACTATTCCTTTTTATCTGTGACTGGTCTGATTCTCTTTCTAATCATAGATTAATTTTCATTTATTGCCTTTCTATCCTTTATTGAATATTAGTTTTAATCCCTGCTTTTGCATTTTCAAAATTTTTTCCTGTCTCCTTGCCACTCAAAATGCAAGTTTTCCTTCCGTAGTTCTGTTATGAAAAACCCAAAGCATTATAGTTGAGAGTGGGAACAGACAGCCAGAATCATATTGTCTTTGAGCCAAAGGATTTCTGTTTTTAACTGACTCAAGCTTTTTAACGATGACTGAGAAGAGCTTTAAAAAAAAAAAAAAGTAAACTAAAAAGTGAGATGGCTTCTTTGTTTTGTTCTGAAACTGTATTTCTTTGTTTTGTCAGGTTTCTTTAATCCTGCAAAACTCAGGCCAAAGTTTACATTTCCTCATCTCCTCTAAAAATACCCACAGCGTAGCAGCTTGCCTAAGCACAGTCTGATCTACTGGTGTACAAAAGAAGGTTTTAAAACGCAGTCTATCAAGACATCTATTCCTACTACTCTGAAACTAATTTTATAATCCATCCACATACGATGCTCCAGCTTAACAACTTCCCACAAACCACTGAACTGTTAACTGAGGTTTTATACACCGTCAGTCACACTCAGGCAAAAATAAATAAAGGCAGACAGAATGAGTTAGAGGCAGCTCAGTTAATAACAGCTGGAAATTAAGTAATGATAAAAAGAAAACGTTTCTGTCTGAAAAAAAAAAAAAAAAAAGAATATTCCAGAAGGGACAAATGAGTAAGAGAGGAAAAGAAGATCAAGTCAAAAATAAGAGAAGAAATGTCAAAGATGATAATGAAAAATAGTTAAAAGTAACTGGATGACTTAGTGAGAGGCAAAAGTTCCAAATGGGAAAATACAACTGTATTTGTTAATGAGAAACTTATTTCAATTAATTAACTGATTTTTAAAAGCAACTATTCTGGAACTGTTAGAAAACACTACCCGCGTCTTTTCTCTCTTCCTAGCTTTTAGGGCACATACAGCACTTCAAAAATAAACAAAGGACTTTTCCAACTTGAAAGTCCAAATAAACATAAGAACCATCCCACCAAACACTCATCATTTTACTGTCCTCATCTTTCATCTCTGTACTCTTCCCTCCAATCATTATGCGCTGCCTCTTTAATTATAATCTGACTGTTCCCCTGTATCTGGTCACCACTCCTTGGCAAGCCCAGGGAAAGAGCACGCAAAGGCCTGGCTCCCAGGACAGAAAAGGAGAGATGTCATCAGAGCAGTGTGTGTGAAAAGAAGTGCATTCCTGGAATAACAAAATTTGACATGTACCTAAGTGGCTGAGTGCAGTCAAATGAAGCCCATGAGTTGTACAAGAAAAAAAATATTTTTTCCCTTAATATCTGTCCAAGTGCTGCAGTCTTAATTAAAATGGTTTTATTTATCTCTTTTCTAGAAAAAGAGAAGTTGCAAATTGCAAAAAAAATAGAAAAATTGGAAGATACATCCTTTCCTTTTTTAAAATATGCTGTACATCCTCAATTCTTACATGTAAATAAATAGAGTAACAGCCAGAGTACAGTATTCAACATGGCTTTACTCTATTTACAAACAGTCATCCTCCCAGTATGTTTTGTTTGTTGGTTGTTAACATAACCTATTTAACAAAAAGTTACTGTCTTCTAAGAGGCATTACTCAAAAAGCTTGGAAAGATCTTAATCAACCAACCACTGAAACTACTTCATAGCCATTGTACCTGACCATCTTCACAACCTGCAAAACAACAAAGTATTCTATGTGTGTTAGCAACTGAAAGAAAATTATGAATGAAGTCACACCTTTCTGTACCTACACAAACTGCAGCCAGAGCACTGACTGCCAGGTAGATGTACCCTCTGGCACAGGAAAGGAATACTAAATATGCAGTGCACAGCTGTGACAAGTAGTTTGATCTATAACATCGTGGCAAAGCTGAAGGACAGCGATAAGCTAGTATCCTTGTGCTGTGTGTAACTGACTAATTAAATGCGGGTATCCCAGCATCTTTGTTCTAAGTGCAACCAAGAGAAAATTCAAAACAGCCTGAGTTTCAAAACAGAAGATGGCCTTTCTGTTCTTTACCCTGTAACATATTGCTACAGAGGTCTTTTAACACTTTCTTAGTTATACGCATTATTTGCAAAATGAGGTCAGGTCTTCTGCAAGTAGGTCCTTTCCACTGTATTAAAAAAAGCATTTTTAATGCATACCAAACATAGAGGTAATGAGAGAACCTTGAACACACTAAGCACTGCATATTTAACCAGTGAACACTTGAAATAGAACTGGAATGTGCAGTAAAATTGCTCCTCCTAAAAAAAAAAGTTTTAGCAACAAACCTGAAAGCATTTTTCTTTATGCCTCAGTGAAATTTTCTTTAGTTGGAAAGAAAAGTACTAATATAGGTTTATACGATATGCAACAATTGCACTGTTCTTATGGCATCTATTCTAAAATGCAACAGCATTTCTTTTCAGAATTCAGATAAAGAAAATCACCTACAGACTTCAAGGCTTTTCTTTTCCACTCTGTCCACTACTTACAATATGAAACTTTTCATGTGCTGGAAATCCATTTGAAGTGTGTTGTACGTTTAAACCTCCACTAAATAATACTGTACAAGAGACTATCTAGAACACGCAACATCTGATATGATATATTGTGTAGCTTGTGCAAAAAAGGAAGTGACTAAATGAACGACCAAATCTGGAAGAAGACAGATCCCGCTGGACAGTTTCTGAGGTAAACTAGAAGTAGAGAAGAGCTGTGGGTATGCTTTTCATAATAGTGTCCTTAGCCAGGGTTCTTCAGACTTATTCCTTTCCCTCTATGGTTTTGCAATTTATTTTCTGCAATACTAAAATACCTGAATTATTAATGGTTCCAGTAATTTCTCCACTGTAAAAGTCTGGATCTGCAGATCCCGAGGATCAATTTTCAGTTTAATGCTTGGCACTTTTGATGACATTTCACCTAGGAATAGAAGGGAAAAAAAATGAAAAAAAAAAAAAAAAAAAAAAGAGCAGCAATAAGCAATTTTTAGCCATGACTGCAAGTCTCATCAGAGCCCTCCATCAGAGCCCAGAGACTGCCTACTGGAGTACAGACTTGGTTCCATAATAGGCTTAGGATTTCAAGAGGTAAAATCAGTTTTTCTGATTCCTTATTACTAAATTGTGAAGTGAATATGCAGACACTTGCATAAACTGCAAAATAATAGATTTAAAGTATATATAATTCCTTGTCTCCTCTTCTAGATTTCTAAATAGACCATACATTAAAAAAAATACAGAAAGATAATTGCATTAGAAGACCTTTGTATATAAGTTCTCTAGTAGAAAAAAGGAGCTTTAAAGCACAAGTTATATATTACGTTATTGAACTTATCACAAAACTAAAACATTAATGCTACGTGCACAATACCTGCATCTTATTACATGTGCCAAATTACAGTGGTCATAATGAACACTTTAAGAACAAGAATATATACAGAACCTCTTGAAAGTCCTAGCAATTAATAGCATAAGAAAGTGAAATATTGTTATTTTACACCCTGTAATAACAAATATTTTCTAAGTGTCAAGACAGATTAAGTCAAGAAAGCCTATTACAGAAGTCAATAAGATGGAATTAAAGCTAAGTAAGGTCTTTGAAGTGAATAAATCATTCATTAGGAGCTAGATCCAAAGTCCACTGCTGTTAATTTAAGAGTTTTCACTGAGTTCACTCGGCCGTGGTTCAGGCCTTTAGCCACAGTGAAATGTGTGTGTGCCAACAAAGAATTATAACTGTGCTTAGTAGGAATGCAACTGATTACTGCCCCAAAATAAAAGACATTTTAAATTTTCCAGTAGCTTAACTTCTCATAACACATAGCTCCGAAAAGCCTTTTTAGCCAATAAAGACTTCAAACACACAAATAACGGGTATCTATCCTTTTTAAGCAGGACTTATTATAACCACTGCTGCCGTATAATAAAGTAATAAGGTACTGCAATTGTGCAGGCTAAAGAGATATATTGCGACCTTCCGGTGAACCTAGCATTGATTTAATACAACACAGTAGGTTTAGGGTTTCTATAGCAAGTCGCATAGAAACAGATCCAAACTGTTTATCACAGAATAATTATCCAAACAGCACTTGCAAGCAAAGATAATGTGGACAATAATTTAAAAAATAAGGTTAAAGGTAATTTAGGGTTTTGCCATTCTTAGTAAGGGTTATACAAGTGCTAATTTTATTCTTTTATTACAAGCCATACTAGCTGCAGCCTTAAGTTCCTGCAGATTCAGTTGCATACAGTCAGGTGATAGCACATGTAAAGAATTAATTTTTTCAGTTTTAATTCCAAGTCAAAAAATAAAGATAATAAAACTTGAGATCAGACCGACCAGAATTACACTTTTCCTTCCATGGAAATTAATAGTAGAAAGAGAACTACAGAAATGTCAATGCAAATTATTTGGCCATATTTTTTACACATTAAGCTTTTAGATACTTGTTACAAACCCCAAGAAAATAAAATTTTAGACTCCCAAAATTGCCAGTGTCAGTGGTTCTCTTTCTGTCCAGTGAATCAATAGGTTGGATACTCCCACAGTTTTGAAATACCCCAGTTTAACTTAACCCTCTGTTTGAAGGAAACCAAGCCCCCTCATCATTCACTGCTTCAGAAACAAGTGGTGACTCCTAGTCAGGAAAAGGACTGCAGTCCTCCTGTTAGCTCAAATTGTAAAGCCTCACTGCAGATGGATGACTCAATATCTCCTGCTGGTTCTGTTCTACTCAGTGTCAAATACATATTTACTCACTGAGCTCAGAACAAAACAGGATGAAAACACAGCAGCAGAGGCTGGTGGTTAGGCCATGCTCCCAGAAGGCAAAATAAATTTTGTTTCCAAACTTTGCTTAGCTAATGTTTTGAGAATTTCAGACCAAGGAGAACCACAAGAGACAGAAGACATCAAAAGTCAGTGAACTCAAAATATCTACAAGCACATTCAACATAATAAACGTCCTACTGAATCAGATCAATAGTCCATCTAGCCCAGTATGTTTGTTACAGTCAGGCTATTTAAAGAGGGCACACAAGCCCAGATATTTCATATGGTGTATTCTTCCAATACTTTTCCAGCATCCGGAACCATTTATGATAGATGTTAGAGGACAGTATCCCTACCTAGCATCCATTTAAGGACATATTGCTAATGAATATGGCAAATATATTTTCTTTTTCTAATAAAAGAAAAAAACAAAAAGTAAAAATGTAGAAATTTTTCAGGATGGTAATATTTAGCAGCTCAATAAATCAAGAGGAAAAGTACCTGCATGAAAGGGTATAAAATCCTACAAGATGAGAAAAAGGAGAACTGGAAGAGAACAACTGTATCATCAAGGATCAGCCCGTTACAGAGAAGCACCTTCCTCATCTGACTCATTGGGAACAGAAGGAATATTAATGCTTGGTTTGGTGGTTTATCAGTCCTAGCTCTCCAGCCTATCAATTAATAAACAATTGTCTTGCATACCCGAGTTTTACATGTACCACTTTCAGAGTCTCCTTATACACAACAAAAGTTGCCCACACAAAAGTGGCCTGGAAAGACAGGGTTGCAAATAAAGTACTTACCTCTTTTTTTTTTTTTTTTTTCCCCTTCAGTTTCTCTGGGGGTTTGGGGTGGTTGTTTTTTGGGGTTTTTTTTTAGTTTGAGTGCAATGGCACGATGCATGCAATCTGACTGGTAAAAATATAACATGGTATGCATGCACACTGAGACAAAGACCGGAACTTGTTTACAAAAATGCTTACATCATTTAAATCATCTGTATTCACAAATATTTAAATGCTTGCATTTGAGTAAGTAGAACTAACTATGTTCTCCTTATCCCTTTGTAGCTTAGGAAGCAACCAGAATGTGAAACCAGTTTATATAGGTTGGTATCACCCCTGAAAAAGTGTCAATGAGAGCAAGTCTCTGTTAAGCAGCCATGCCCGTTTCCTACCTCCACAGGAGTATTCAGTTGTTTGCACTTTATAAGGAGAGCTTCATACAGGCAGGAAATAATGGGAAACTACCTTGGCTGGGCTACTGATTTAAAATAATTCTAACGTAATCCCTTTATCCTTCTTTCCTGCTAAGACTGGTTTTGTTGTTTCAAAGCTCAGATTTTGTTCATTTCAGTTTTAATGCCAATGAGATTTTTGAAAACTAAGAATGACTTTCTAAGATTACAAAGCTGCACTGTACTGTATGTACCCAAACAATACCATAGTTGAAATCACCATCATCGCATATCTTAATATCTCAGTAACATTCAGTTTTTAAGAAAGATGCCCTAAATTGTGAAGCATTAAAAAATAATTTAGGTCTGTGGGAGTATTTTGTTGTGCTTTTGCGGTGGGGTATGTTTGGTTGCTAGTTTTTGTTGTTGGGTTTGTTTGTGGTTGTTTGGGTGTTGGGTTTTTTTTAAACAAAATGAATTCTTCAGGACAAAAGCTTCTTTACATAGCTTCTACCTGACTCTGTATTTTAGACATCATCTAGTCTTTACAGAATCATAAAACTGGAGAAAAAGAGAGACAGATATTACAATCAATTCTTGATAATGTGCTGTATATCTTGCAACAAAGCAAGAAATAGTAACAAAGCAGGCCCTTCCCATCTGCTTTTTAGTGGAGGAATCACTAAGAGAGAAATTCATAATCACCTACAGGGCTTCACACAACAACTCAGGTCCCTGTGAAAGTGCAGCACCTCCTGGTTTCTTTACCTTGTGCACAGCATCCTCGGTGAACTGAGCTCTGCAACAAGGCAAGGCAAAGACATGCCCACTCTGTACTCACACAAGCAGGTTCTTTTTTTTTACCATTCACTTTGTAGTGGTTCTTACCATTAAGACCTGTCAGTTATCTATGGAAACTAAAAACAAAACTGAAACCAATTTCTCAACCATTTAACTGTTTGGAAATACACTAAATATATAATGATCTAAGTAAAATCTGTAAAATTGAGAGAGAGGTCTAGTACAAAATGCAATCTCAAAGGGCCAACACCTATTAACTGCATCATTTCGTTGAACACTGAATATTCAGAAAGGTTCAGTGTTTGCAAACTAGATTAAAATTCAAGCTTTCTTACAGGCACAACTATATTATTTCCAGTAACATTTGCTATAGTAGCAAGGGAGCTATCAGTAACCTAGAAGATAGGTTCCCACCGACATTCAGACCTCCACACAATCTCTTGAATTAAAGATAGCAAATATTAACTGCAGAAAAGTAACCTTTCCTACAGTACTAAAAACTTGCTCTGAAAGCCACAAGCGTCTGCCAATTCACATTCCTGCTCTTCCAGTTAGCTTCAATTCCAAACTGCGTTGCTATTTAATGGCTTTTTAAACTCTCTCTCCCATAATAAACCAGTAGTGCTGTTTGACCCTGCAGTGTTGCAAATAGCGTGTCACTTCTGTGCCTACCTGTCAGTATGCTGGTGCAGCCTGTGAGCATGCAGCAGAGAAGCACTCTCATTGCTGAAAAGCTGTTTCTGCTGTATCCATCCCTGAATCAAACGGCCTTTGAATTCAACAAGATACTGTCCTCCAGCTTCACTGGGATTGCATCAAACCATATAATTTCACACTCTTGAAAAGACAGACTTTTTTTTAACCATCTCCAATTCACTGGTTCTCTAAATGTTTGAGTGACACTTCAATGAATCTGCCTTTTACTCACACTTAAAAAAAAATAAAATCATATGATATTGCTGGTTCACAACCCTTATCTTTGACGTTTTCACAAGCCTCCCAGTATATGAATACTTCTTGAAATCCATCACAACAGGTGCAAATAGATGGTATTGATTGTGCTGTGAATTTTTTCCTGGTGAAGACATTTATCACTTGCAAGGGGACAGGTAAGAACTGGATGGAGGTAGCACTTCATGCTTCTACTGAGATTTGAAGAAATCACTGGATGATTTTCATGTTATTTTTTCTACACACTCATGTTTTAACTTCACAGCGGCTTCCCCTCAATTCCTTGACAGAAGGGAAATAAAACCTTGGCTGCTTACAGCAAGCTCTGCTCCCCATTGTCTCAGCACAACTTCCTATACTACAGGTCATCTACAACAACCAGATCTTTTCTAAAATTTGGCAGATCAAAATGTAGCTGTAATTATAGTCCCTTTCTCTTACTAGAGATGACTGTGCTCCAGAATCCTACCACTGAGCAGTCTCACATTTGGGAAGTGTTACAAATACAATCCCATTTTTGCACATCAGAAAAATGTGAATCCATGTGCTGTGACTTTCCCTTTTTTTGGTTTTTGGGCTCTTTTGTGTGAGGTGTTTTTGTTTTGGTTTGGATTTTTTAAGCTTAGCATATTGTCTAACACAAGCATTTTTATTCTTGGCTTGAACCCTGGCTCAACTGGCTTTTGAATTCCACAGTAGCTTTTTAGCCTTGGGTGAGGCCCATAACTTACCATTACCTGAAAGTCAATCGCAAAAATGATTGTTTCTCAAAATTTTCATTATATTCTAAGGTATAAGCAGCCTAGTTCATGGCTCACTTGCTGATTCTAGTTTTGGGGTTTATTTAAAAATGAAATAAAATTCTAATACTTTCTGAAGCTTCCCTAAAGCAGTCAAAATACGAATACAAGTTTGCAAGCCAATGCAGTGAAGACTACAAAATCTTAAATTATTCTGATTACACGACTACATATTTTTAACTTACCTGGATCTCCTTACTGTTGTTTACCATATTAGCTAATCAGTATTTAAACAGGTTTGTTTTGGTTTTTTTTAATCAAAGCAAGAGTAATGGCTTTGAGCAACCTAATTTAATGGAAGGTGTCCCTGCCCATGGCAGGGGGGTTGTAACTCGATGATCTTCAAAGTCCCTTCCAACTCTAAGCATTCTATGCTTCTATGATTCTAATAGGTGATAGAAAAATAGGCAGCCAGTAAAGATCATTCAGATATTTCCACTTAGAAAGTAAACTTTTGTCCTTCCAGATCATCTTCATTAAGACAAGAAATTTTGGTGCTTGCCTTAGGAAAAAATGAGAATCATAGTCCATCTTCTGTTTTTTTTTAAAATGCAGATGTTTACTCCAGTATAATATGTCCTCTAATTACAGCAGGGGTCTTGACTGCAAGATATTTTGGTAAAAGGCTGCTATAACCTCGCACTCAGTTAAATTAACCTTTACAGTAGGCAATTTCAGCACTGTAGACCAGCAGCTCTTATAACACTTAGGATGTTAAGCATGTGTCACAAGATACAGTTCTGTCTCAGAACAGCCAGAAAAGCAACCACCTGCACACTCCTACCAAGTGCTACAAACTTTAAGATAATGAGAATTTTGTCTTTTCAGCAGAAGAGTACAAACTGAAATTGCTGAGGTTTTTGGTGTAAGAAAAAAAGACACAGGAGAAACAGTCAAAGTTCGTATCCATCTGCAATACAATGTGAACATAGTACCTGCAGCTTTTAAACAATAACTACACTGTATACAGACATAGATAAACTAATTAGTGTCAGAAAGCAGAGCCAAAGATAATCTGCATAAATTAGAAAACATTATCTTTAGAACCCATTTCCTGCTAGATCATTAGAAAGCCAATAGCACATCACTCACCTATCCTAGAATATAAATGGTCCATATTCAGCACTAAAGCAACTGTCTATGTAATTTCCTTGTGTTAGGAACTTCAGTGCAACTGCTATGGCTCACTATTTGGCTTCTGAGGCATCTGCAAGGGACTGCCTGACAAGCTCTCCAGTGTATTTCAGGATGACTGACAGGACACAGTGGCTGCTGGAGGGGTGGCAGGGGGATGGGCATCCTTAAAGCTATATACTAGAGCACAAATATGTAAAAAAAAAATAAAGTTAAAAAGCTTTGGAACAATTAGAACTCATGAAACATGTCATTACTGATACTTCTGGTGCTTATCCTCATAATTTTCAGCATCGCTATTGTTTTCCCATACATTCTGACTGTATGCCAACTTCTGTCTCAGGCAATGACTCAGTCTCACACTTCTGAGCTGGACAGCAAAGGGATTCATAAGGCTCGTACCCAGTAACTTGGCACCAAATTTGTTTGGTTTTTTTTCTGTTGTATGTTACCCTACACTGACATACAGTATACTATCCCATCAATTTCATAAAATGGACAGGCCTATTGCCTTCTGAAAAACAAGGCAGGCAAGAAAAAAGCATTAAAACAAAGTGGTCTGGATTAGTATTTTTAAACAAGATACACATGGCCAGGACACCTGAGGACTTCCAAGGCATGAAACATTGCTGAGAATATGTTTTATCATTTGTTCTTACTTTTAATATTTATTATATAGCTTCATCAATTGGTGCCAACACCATTCTGGGAATAAAATTTGTTAGTTGTTTTGCTACAAAGTCAGTACAGCAAGCGCAAATCAGGTTTTTAGAAGTCACAAAGACAGTCATTGCATTTTTCTTTAATCTTCTAGCTGATACATGAAACAAGATGTTCAGAATGCTAAAATGTCCTAGTTCCACTTGCAATACAACAGCATGGCTTTTTTTTTTGCTTGAAGACCAGAGGTACTTTGTGGGCCAGATCATGCCTTGGAATGGAGCAATACTTCGGACACCTGGGAAGGATCTGGCCCATTTAACACCAGGGAAAACCGATAATGCACCTGCCCAATTATTTAAATTTCCATAAAAAGCTGTCAGGTTACACTAACCACTTTATATTTTATCACTTCTTATCACTAGTAACAGGAAACACGTCTGTCAGTGCAAAGACACCACAAAAGAAAGAAGAGCTGGAGAACTGAAGAAGGTAGCAAGATTCAGATTTGTTAATCACATTTATTCACTGAAGGCTACTTTCTTTAAACAGGCTTTGCACTTAGGTGCAGATTTGCAGTGAAGTAACTGGAAGGTAGTTTTTAATGCTGAGAGGAAAAAGAAAACAAACAGGTTTTCTCACATTCCCTTTCACTTCCCTCTGTGTCTACTTTCTCCCTAGAGCACTTTTTTAATCCATCGGCCAATTTAACCACATCTGAAAAGCAGATGAAATTCTCAAGGACAAAAGATTTCCACCAAGTTCTTCAACAAAGTTCTCGACATAAACAGAATCCTGCATCATCCCTTATAATGAATCTATCAAGAGAAAAAATACAGTGTAAGCCTAGTTCTTACTGGATACCAGAAAATCCATATGGCACGGGGAACAGGTTATGAACTGACCTAATGGCATGAAAAGCTTTAACTAACGTTTATAGAAAAAAACTTTGAGATAGTGAAAGCATTGCATCTCAATGAATTTGCCTCACGCAGGCTTTCTGATGTCCCATGAGATAGCGAATGAAGATTTTTCCCAGGGCTATAACATTCAAAACATGCTCTCTTTTCCTTGCTTAATACTCATGCCTACTTTTTATACAGCGCATTCCATCAAAGAACTTTTTCAAGCAGAGGTCGTCTTCCAATGTCTCATAAGGAAACGGAATCACAGAGGAAAAATTATTTACTCAAGATCACACAGAATGCCAGTGGCAGAATCAGGGATGGAGTGCTGGGATGCAACCACCTAGTCACTTAAGCACCTTACTGAAACTTTCTTTAACTGAGGCCAATAAACAGGCTAAGAAAAGTAAAACATTTCCAAACAACAATTAACACTGTAAATCTGAAGAACATAAAAATCACTTTCCATACTCAAAGTTACCCAGATACTGGTATTTCTTACTCTTAGTAAGGTTTGCTAATGCATTCTTCTCCCTTAAACATACTATCCAAATTACTGCTTTGGTTCAATGCACGCATTTCCAAACAGTTGTGACCCAGTGACATATTCTAGGAGATGTTCCAGCAGAGTTGTGAATCCTACAGCCTGACCAGATACAGAACTTGTGGCCTTGCACTAGCATGCCAGACTCTGCTTTT
>VXBO01011678.1:251104-288091 GCA_013400135.1 Rhinoptilus africanus | reverse complement strand
CAGTATATTTCTTTTTCCCTGTTGTCTACAGATAAGCACAAAAGAACCGCAAAATTAAGGGTAGCATGTGATTGATACTTCTTAAGTACGTATTATATTTGAGATATGCATGAAAATAAAAGAGAAATGGTCCTCAGAAACTGCATCACTTTGGACGTTGGCAAGCAGCTAGCTAGCTCTCACCTACAAAAGCATGACTCAAAAACAGGGGGCAGAAAAACATTATTTAAGCAAAACCATAATCCTGCCTCACCAAGCCTATATACATGGACAGACCTCTGACATGCAGATTAATTCTTCCAATGAGGTTCCTGGTGCTGCACGGTACCCTATTTCCTCTATCAACTCAATCAGTGTCAAATCAAAACACGGCTCAGAAGAAAAACCCTACTTAGCTGATATATCATTTTTGGTGAAACAGCTTCAGAAATAAATACTGAAAACATTCCTGTCCATTTTGACCTCTGCTCTCATTCCAACTCAAAAGGATTTGGCTAAAGAGCAACCACAAAAAAACCCAAACAAAAAACCCCACCCACTGAAACAAAAAACAAACAAACCAACCACCCACACAAAAACAAACAAACTTTGTTCCAGGGTGGATTAGTTTTCCCACATCAACCAACTGATTAGGAATAGAAGAGCAACAATTTATTACACATTTTTCTAAATGCCTGTCACCAGGCCCAGTTCTTTGCTGCTGGATGTCTTTTGGGCTTCACTAGCTCTGAACATAGCTCTTGTCTTTAATAAGAGGAATCTAAATGGGTTTTACATAATGGAAAATCGTCTTTGCGTACATAAAGTTTTTGAACTATGATGAGTATTATATTGAATGTAACAGCCCTCCACTACCCCGCACTTAAAAGCAAGTGCCTTTTATATTTTAAAATCCAAAAAATTTGTATAAAATTGCCTTGTACAGTAATTCAGTATTTTCAGCACTAACGTAGTAAATATATGTTTACGTAAACCTTCCTTGCATTAGATGCAAATGTACCAGGAGGTAAGTTAAACTTTTTAAAGTAACAGCATCTATGCAACATTTTATCTTTCCTTTTCCAATATACCCTTATGTTTTTTCATATTTGGAAAACACACAAGCACATTGCACAACTTTGGCTACCAACGTCAAGTAACAAGATCACGACGATTTAAAATACAGCATATAAAAAATCATGTTTAAAAGTTCTTTTTGTAGAAATTTGGTTAAGAAAACCAGCTTTTTAATTCAAACTTTTGAGGCATTTGTTTGACTAAGCAACTACAGTTCCAGTCATAACTTCATATTCTTTCACTAAGTGGAAAATTCCCTTCATTCCTCTTCAGTCTTACCTTTTGTATCACGAATCTAACAAGGGATCCTAGAAACAGCTCTGTGAAGAACTACTTTGATGCAGCTTGACTCCAGAGGCACTGACAGTGAAACAGCAAATGGTTGCCTGTCATTCCTAGTCTATGAGAAACAAAATAGGAGGGGGAAGAGGGTCAAAATGGGGAGGGCAGTACCCATTTGGGACCTCCTCCTAAACCGTTAGTTCCTAACTTCACTGACAACTTGCTACTGAAAATACCACTTAAAGAAACCCCAAGCTCATTCCTGGTCCTGCAAACATAGTTTGGCATTGAGTTTTTAGACTCTAAATCAGACACCACTGAAGTCAATGGCAAAGCCCCCTGAGAAATCAATGAGGTTTAGGTTGAACATGAGAGGGAAAGGGGAAGAAGGAAATCAAAGGCCATTACTGTAAAACCCTGCTCACATATAGTTGCAGTGTATATACCATAAAAGTTCATACAAATAATGCTGTACTTGACAATTATCTCCTTCATTTACCTTCATAAAATACTCAAAACGTATTTCCAGATAGATAATCCCACATTTATAAGATTTTCCACCAAGGTAGCCATTTAACAAAAGGACATGAGGGAAGTTTTGCTAATTCGCTATTATAGCAAATTTGAGTACCCTGAAGCGTAGTATGCAATAGTGCTCACGTAGAAAACTCTGGAAACTTTGAAAAGGCCTAAGTTGCTCAGTACTTGTATCTATTCTTCTAGAGACTCTATTCTGCTGCTCAAGATCTTAACGGTCTTAAAACTTTCAATCTGAAAATTTGTACGAGGTCCATGTGTCAGGCTGAATTTTCTTTTTGGAAAATTTCAGCCACAGCAGTTTGGCTATTTTTAGTTGATTTAGAGGTAAAAAGAGCACCAGCAGCCTGAAGGTTGAGGTAATCTGATACCAGCTAACAGCATTGGAAAGGCTCAACTAGGGAAAAAAAAAAACCAAAAAACAAAGGGAGACCTGAGGAATGAGTACATATTGTGACTACGCACAGATGAGGGGAAAAAAACCAAGACTCTAAGACTTGGAGGGACATAAGAAACAGTATGGAAATACCTAGAGGGAATGAAAAAAAAAAACCAAACAAAACCATCACATTTGGGCCCTGATGTGCAATGGCCAACCGATCTCAGTAGCTTCTTATGCTTCTTATGCACTTAAACCTGCCCAGAAGGAAAAGATTTGAAAATCTTAAAGGAGATTTGTTTCCCTGCAAAAGCATCAAATACTATTCACAGAAACTAAGCAGACTTTTCTAGATGATATAATTATTTATCATGGGGAAATGTACCTAGTATTGCCATGTTAAGCTTACAATTTTATTCATAATAAATTCCTCCAAATTTTTTCAATTTTTTCAAACTTGAAAGATAATCCTTTCCTTGCTCACCTTCAACTCATGAATTTTGAACACATAAATAGCAATAGCCAGAGAAGAAAGCTGGACTAAGAAAGATTTAATTTTCTGAGCACTGTATTAAAACTACGTGATGCAATCCAAGCCTAACAAGAACGTTATTTGAAAATTAGGAAAAAACAAAAATGCAATTCACTTAACTGCAAGATTCAATATAGACAAGTGGAATTATACAGATAATATCTATTACACTTTTTTAATCATTAGACTAAACTAATAACATTAGTAGCTACATCAGTGCTTCATTTATGAAGTAAATTCAGTAGAGATCCCCTGTATTTTAATAGGTACAATAAAGAGCGGGGTGGAAAATGCTAGTTTTAAAGTTCTTTGCCTGGTCATTTACATTATCAAATGAGGAATAGGAGTCAGCTGCTTAAGCTAAGCAGCGTTTAGATACTGCCATTTTAGATACTGTAGGGTACTTCGAGTCTCCCAAAGATGCCAGGGCTGGATATGGGGATGCTTTACAAGGCTCTAAGTGTCTAAAATACCTCTAGAAATCTACACTCAGGCACCTGGATTGTTCCCAAGTTGTCTTTATCTTAACAAATCTTCCCAATAATTTGTTGTTTAAAGCTTTTGCACTCACACTTGGGTTTGATAGATCACTTGTGAAACACCTAAAGTGGTAGGCACATGTCATTACAAGGAATCACTGCAAATTTTGAAGTTATGCAGTACCCACTGCAAATACCACCACAGCACCAATTCTTAAGTACTATTAAAACATTCCACACACAATATCTAAAAATATGTTAATTATATGGATTACCATAAACTACTATATACTAATACTTTTCCATCTTGCCTATTTTCCAGATGTCTTTAACAGCCTTCATGTAACCTTGTCCAAGCCTCTTTAACATTTCCTCACTATTAACTAATCATAACTCCTTATCTCATAACTTTACATCTTGCTAAATTTAATCTTCTGACTTCTACACCTAGCTCATCTTTCACTAACTTCACTGAGTTTGTGCCATGTTTTTTGCTGGTCAATCCAATCTAATGGCACCCACACAGGAAAATGAGTTCTCACCAAAGAAATAACAGCCATTTCACTGTGAAAACTACATTAAAGCAATAATGACATTCTTGTTGGAGATTTACCTTAATTTCCTTGTTCTGTATTTTTTTTAAATGTGTTTTTAGATAGATGAAGTTATTCCTTTATTCAAAGATTTCTGCCTTTTTTTGTTAAGCTTATGAAATTTACAAAGGTGAACACTTGTTCCAGTACTTCTTACAGGCCAGCAGTTTGGCAATTCCCCTGACAACTTACAAGAACTGTATATGCTGGAGTCATTTCATTCTCTCATACCAAGGGAGTTTATTCTTCAGGTTTTTAAAACAAAATGAACAAACCAAGCAGCATGTCCACTAAGGAATATCAAAAGGTTTAACCCAACAGTAAGAAAAAAAAAAAAAATAGCAAATGGAAACAAAACCCTACTCCCAACTCTTCTTTCCCTCCATTTCGCTCTCCAACTCATGGTGCTTGTTCAGAGAGGGTCAAAAGCCCTGGTAGCTTCAGGGCTGCAGTCAGAATTGTTAGATTTGAACAAGGGTCTTGCCATCCCAAACCAATAAAAATAAGCACCTTGTTACAAAAGGCCCTGAAAGCACTTTCAAGTTTTCCTGTGGCAGTTGCTGGTGAAGGCTGAGAGGAATGTTTGTTCCAATATGACAGAAACAGGGCAGCAGAGGTGAGTGTATGCATTTTCCTGGCAAGATGGTTGAAAGCAGAAGACTCTAAGCTAAAAGACGTCTGACAAAACCCCTCGATTTTTAATAAAATATATTTTTTGCCAACTTAAGCGCTCATACCTTTCATGCCACAGATGCCAGTTCAAAATCCCAACACAGCTCTGAGCAAAAAGCAACTGGGTTCATGATACGCTAGAGTACCTAGAAATGCCTCTCTGGGCTACATTCTCCCTTCAGCAAGAGGGGTCAGTCTTGTACCTCCTTTTTGCCTCCGAGTCTTCCCAAATTCAATGTGGAGGAAGGCTGTGTCCCAGCAGCCTGTGGAAGGCTCGTGCTCTCCTCACAGCCTGCATTCTAACATGCCCAGCCCCCTGTTGCCACCCCTCTGTGCCCCTTCTCCTCACGGGTGCTCTCATCCCATGGTTTGAGGCAGGCATGAAGCCCGGGTCTGAGGAGGGGGAAGCCCACCGGCTGCTGCCCTCTGCTCCTCACCCCGCTCCGGCCGGCAGCCGAAGGGAGGGGGGCGGGCGATCCCCCGGGCCGCAGCCCCGCTGACAGGAGAGGCGGGAAGATGGCGCTGGCGCTGCGCCACGCGGCGCTGCCCGAGGGCTCCGCGCGCGCCCCCGGCAGGCGGGCGGCGAGCTGAGGCGACGCTTCCCTTCGCCCAGGTAATCCCTCAGGGAATCGCACTCTCTTAATTCACCCGCTGCTCCCCAAACTGCTGTTCCGTCAGCAAAGTTTCTTCTTTTAGGCTGTGTGATGAACAGCTCTTGTTCTGCAGGCTGTTTGCCTACCAAGAGAGGCCTTTTCGAAACACGCGGGTGGGAAGGCCTGCCACCACGAGGCTGCTGGGGCTCCCCAGGAGCGGAAAATGACTTTTCCACAAACAGACGCCGCTATTGGCAAATATTCCTGTCAGATTATTTCCCAGCGGTGGTCGTGAGAATTCAGCATACAAATGTGCACTAAACCTATTTGGTTTCCTTTAAGTTAAATCATTTTATGTCAGTGTTAGGTATCACTCCTTCTGACACAAGCTATTTTTTAAGGTGGTAGCTTTTTCTGTCTGTTTTACTAATGATCGTGATTTTTTTTTTTTCCTTTGGTTCACAAGGCAAGGTTCTGCTTTTGTATGCTCTGCTATAGGGCTCTGAATGGAATTTCACTGCTTTGAATGAGAGCTAGACCTAGTCAGACCCAGCGCTTCCAGCAAAGCGCACTGGAACTTTAATAAATCAAATTTACAATGAAACAAGGTAGCCATAAAAATAAATCAAATTTTGACTCAAACAAGGTATCCATATCTGCATTTGGTAGACACAATCTGTAGTGCATCCCAGTCTCAGTCTGTGATCATCCAGGTAAAGACCCTGGCTGATTAACTTCGGGGTTTCACGCATCTCATGTACCTGGATTTCATTCCCCAGAAGGCAAGTCAAAAACTCGTAACTGGTGAGCAGCTGAATCTACCCCCAATATGGCATCAGGGCATGGACAGTGGGACCAGACCCAGGACCTTAGGCTTACCCCCATGTCCACCAGTATAGGTGTCATCATATTTGCTTAAATAATTTAGACTACGCTAGGCCAAAGGAAATTTTAAAATCAAAATATTTAACAAAATTTCACACTTCTACAATAACTTCTGATTCGTCAAGCTGTCACTTGAATAATTTCAGAAACAAAAGATTTTATTTTTTCTTTTACAGACAGCACATTCCAATATTCTGGCTGTGCATTTGCCTTCAACTATTATCTGTAAGTAATTTCATTAATTTCTTTCTGGTTCTAGTTGCATTACTAATTTATTGACTTTTAATGGAAGTACTGAGCAGAGTTAATATATTTCACATTTGTACATTATTATTTAATCAAACTTGTCAGAACTGTAATTGAATCCATAAGCTATAATTTTATACAAACAATAGATAATATTACTTAAAGAGAAAACTATAAAACAGCCTGCATACAAGACACTACTTCCCACTACTTCTGAGAAGCCATGCAGTATGAAATTAGCAGTTTGGAAGCTTAAATTGCAAAATTAATCTTACCGCCATGAGCATCAGAAATGAAGCAGCAGTGCCTGCAGTTCCTGAACCCATGTTTAGGTCTTGTCGGGATCCACACAAAGAGAAGAAACCGATCTCACGATCTCAAGACTTAGGTTGCTTGAGGTTTATTTCTTTAAACTATCTTTTGAAATTTTCACTTTGAATGTTCTTAAGTAGGAAGTGTAGTCTATAAGGGTGAGAATAGCCAAAGATCAAAAAAAGATTAGAATATTCATGAAGATCACAAGGTTTTCAGACAATTCAACAAAATCACCTTACCACTCTGTTTCTCCACATGCAGCCCACCAGCGACAGAAATTGTCAACAATATAGACATGTAAAAATCAAACTTTTACCCATGAGAGCTAATATTGTATACCATAGATTTCTGCACAAGAAAAATGCTAACAGTAGAGGTATAATTAGTAGGTCTTTTACTACAGTATGACAATGTATATGTAGAAGATTAGGTTGAAACAAAGAAGACATTGAGCTGGAAGACCCACGGTAAACTCACTATAAAGAATAATCAAAATTGCATCTATTCTATCTTGAGTTTTAGCTTTCCTGCATTCAAGGTCTTATAATTCAAAATATAAAACATACTTGATTTTACATATATAAAGAATTGCAATGGTTTATTGCTACTATCTATCACTGAGGCTTAATAGGAATTAAAGTTAAGAGTGGTCATTTACCCAGGGTAACTGCAACCTGCCAATACTACAAATAGATTTTCTGTTTAGGCACAAACGTGTGTTTCAGGGTTAAGCCAACTACTGATCAACAGTGAGATTTTCTGATGAGAAGATTTTTTTTTCATAATTGCCCATTATCATCTCATTTAAGCTTTCTTCTAAAGCATCTGGTAATATGGAGGTACTAAGAAAAATCAGGATATTGCACTAGATGCACCTACTGGTTTTACCCAATATCATAATTCCTATGTTTGTGTAAAGACAATGAGAAAAATAGCCTGTAAACCAAACAACAATCTCAAGTTTTAATTACAACTATTAAATAGACACTGTATGTATTTGGGGGTTGGGGGGACATCTACCAAACTGCAAAAATATGGTGAAATGAAAAATGCAAAAAAATCCCTTGCATTTTAAGATTTGAATCATATAAAAGGGAAGAACTCTTTGAAGTAAATCAGGGTATACAATCTGTGCTCAGAATAGGGACAAAAGTCAAACAATACGGAATGGGAGCTAGGAGCATACTTTATTTTCATACAGGTGGTAAATGTGATACTCTCTATTTATGGCATAGCAAATGCATTATGAAAGCCAGGTCTAATTAATAATCCTGCATGAGGGTATTTTTGGCACACAGAGTAGCATTTTCAGATAATGTTTATCATACTCAGATTTTGAAAGCATATGCACTTACTTGAAACATTAAAGGTATTTGCCTATCCACTTACCTTGTTTCTGTTTTCATAAAAATGTATTAAGTTTGTGTATAAAACAGTTGCAAGTAGAAACATGGAACATGCTTTTTGTAGAAAACCTAATAAATCTGGTAAAAATGCATTAAGGAAAGAGGCCCCAAATCCAGTAATGCACTGCATACATGCCTAAATCTACTAAGATTACTTAAAAATAAGAATGCAATTAAACATTTGGCTGCACCGACACCTACAGTGACGTTCAGTGACATAACTTGATAATCTTTTAACACCGAACCTATAATTTCATTAAAATTTAAGTACAACTAATAACGCTTTTCTAAAAAGGATCCATTACTGAACACATGAGAAGACTAAAGGGAAAAGCAGACTCCATACAGTCTGTTAAGTTTAAGAGTCAGATTTTCAAGAGTTAGATGAAAGCTTCAGCATAAAGTTTCAGGCCTCCCTTTGGGTATGCATGGCTGTTCAGACACCTACATTAATATTTAGCTGCATAAGGAGGATTAGCAAACAGTACATGTTACAGTATACTTGTGTCAACAGATGTCATACTTTGTTCTTTTAAAGAGTTACTTTAACAAAGTTGATCAAGCATCTGTGAGCAGAGCCAGACAGATGCACAGGAAGCTGCAGCCATCTTTGCATACAATGAACATGTCAGTCAAAAGCACTTTTTCAACGCTATGCTGCCAACAGCTTTAAATCCTTGACCAGAAAGGACCAGCGCTAAAAGAACAGTCTGGTTTACATAACTATCAGGAATTTTTTGTAATTTTTCTAGGTAACGTCCATAAACCCCCCACCACCACCACCTTGTGATACCAATTAATTCCATGGAAGCTGCCCAGCAGCTATTATGTTGCAACATGTTTTGTCATCATTGACAAATTTAAAATTATCTAAAAGTTCCATATGTCATAACCAGGGACCTGAGCCATCTGGGTCCTCCAGTTGTTGGCATCCTCTAGTTGCAGTTCAGTCCCAGAATAATTTCTATATTCACAAAAGTTATAGCTATCCATAACAGAAAAACAAAACAGCAAAATAACACATATTTCATGAGAACCTTTCTCTGTTTCAGGACAGGGAAAGTTTTATTAGAGTTGTGTCTCAGAGACTGTATTGGTACTCACTATTCATATCTGAGGGAGACCACAAGAAGGGTAGCCAGAGCAGAGCTCTGTCTTTCAATAACAACGGCGCTAAAAATGCTGCTATCCCCCAAGTAGTAATTAATGTCTTAATCTCAATAAAGGAAAGGAGTTTTATCTTTTCCATTATCCAGAGAAACATCTGCAATGTTCATTAAATGGCCTTTCAGGTTAAGATAGCAAGATTCCATTCAACATTTCTAATGTCACTGCAGGATTACTAGATCAGATTGTGTCAATTCTTAAGCACTTTGATTGAAAGTTCACTTGCATTTTATAATGCCAGGAATAGCATTTCAGTCATTAGCAGTTGATCCTAGTGCTGCAAATGTGGAGTCAAGCAAATAAAGCGAAGCAGGTAAAATACTTTACAAGCTATCAATCCCTTAATACGGAATTTTAGTGTACTTCTGACAGAATGTTTTCAACCAAACAGAAGGAAACCATCATACTAGCCCCAACAAAGAGATGGGAGCCACAAAAAAAGGAAGCACAATGTTAAATCAGGGGAAGGTACTGACCATATTGATAACAAAGAGTGCAAAAGAGCACAGTACAGGGTTCTGAAGTAGGAAACGTACCCACGTCATGAAAGAATTACCTAGGTCCTTTTTGAAATTAATTGTGCAAACTCCTTGAAACTTGACAACTCTAATGACTACTTAATTAGGGAGAATTCTCAAAGAGCAGGCAAAAAGTCATATTGAATTAGTATCTGTTTCATAGGCAGGTTAATTTGGTGTAGTGGATAGAATTCTAAGTGATGAATAATAGCTTTTGGTTTTATTTAGCATTCATATCTAATAGTCTCTTAATGGAACTAGCAACAAAAAATTGAAGAAAAGCTGAATAAATTACTGTTCCCCAAATGATCCTAACTGATTGTAAGGACAGTGTACAAAAAAAGCACACCAAAAATAATATGCATTTAACATCAGTCTTACACCATGAATATACCGATTTTGCAAAGGATAGATGGGAACAGCAAGTGATCCCTAAAGTGATACCGAAGATTCCGTAAGAACTCCCCAAGTTTAGGATAAATCAAATGCAGACTGTTTTAATACAGAGGAATAGTGTTAAAAATCAAATATATATATAAAAATTTGAGTCAAGTGCTCTAAGAGTCAGGGTGTACAGCACAGAATAAACAAACTATTCTGTGGGGGAGTTTATATAACAATAGGCTATAGGGGTAGGCTATAGCGTGATTATGTAGCAGCTCCAAAACGCAGCAACTTCTGATTCCATACCTGAAATTGGTTCCCAAATCCATTCTTAGGCACACAGATGGAAAGTTTTAGCCATGTAGGGTTTTCTGGAGTGTTTTTTGTATTGATTATATGGGTTGCATTCAGCTTTTTAAAGTTACCTACAAAGCTGATAGATAGAGTGAGAGACATAAGAAGAAATGTACTTCAGTGTGCAGCATTGTTATTTTTATTCATTAGCTTCTTCAGTAAGAAAACATGAAATGATGTGGTCTAGTGGTGCTAGCGTTATCTGTGGTAATACACAGTTTGTGTTGGGTTCATCATTCACATTCTTCAAGCGAGATGTAAAATTTACTCTTGAATATTCTACGTTACACATAAGCATAATGTTACTGTTTGACTGACATTGCTGTAAATGCTTCTTCTTACCTTAGCAGGCAGAATCTAATTTTTCTGTTGCAAGCGTCACAGATAACATAATAATAGACTTCTAACAGGAATAAATGTTGAAACTATTGCATTTGTAAAGCTGATTGAGATCAATTAAGTAAAAGGCCACAGAGCAAATGCATGAGAAAGGATGGAACAGGCATTACCTAATGAACATTGCACTTGAGGTCAAAAAAGGCAAGAAAACTCAAGTGTTGAAGTGTTTGTGGCTCAGTTCCACATTTCTAAAGGTTACACTAATAATATAGAGATTATTTAATGCTGAAGATGACATTTGCATGCTGATTATCAGTTACATATCTTTTTCTACTGGTTGGTTAGACCATCCATATTCCTGATAAAAGATTTTGCAGTATCTGTCCTCTTTACTTACAGAAGATAAAGAAATAAAAAAATAGGGGCAAACCTATCCTAGTACCATTATTTTGTATAACAGACCTAAACCACACTTGTCTGTTATCTAGTCCAGTGTCCAGCTCTTGCTAGTTTTAAGTGACTAAGAAATAAAACTTTTAAGATTCCTTTGAGAGATAAATTTACTTTCCAAAATACACTTATCCATTGGGAAATTTTATCTGTTATCCCATGTTAATTTTGACCAAGTAATTTTTAATTAAAAGCCCATGAGATATACTAAAGCTTTTTTTAGTGAATTTTACTTCACATTTAGTACTGCCGTGAGGAAAAATTCTAAGCACTGATGGGTTTTGTTCAGTTTGCTTTTCCAAAGCAAGTATATTATAATTGCATTTTCAGTTTATGAAAACTTTCTAAATACCATAATCCTTCCTGAAGGCTGTCAGTTGTAATTTTTATTCCCATTTAAAAATTGGTGCCATAGGTTCAAAAATTTTGTAATTATAGAACAATACATTCATAAAGCAATGTCATATGCATGAATTCTGATAATAAACTAATTCTTTGGCAATATCATTGTCTGCAAATTAACTATCTATATGCATAAACATTGCTGTGACATACCAAATGCTTAGTAGTTTGGCTTTTAGTTAGTTAGGCTGTTAGTCTTGCATCTAGTCATCTTCAGGGCTGCTCAATGACTACTGGAAGGTACTTCGGAAGAATTTCTCGTACCTTTCTAATATAGGTGAGCTTATTTGCCCGCGGGGGGCAAGGCTCTCCCTCTCAGGTCTCTAAAAGACAACCTGAAGCATCTAAAGCCAAGTGCCTACTTGAGTGCTGTAGAAGCTCAGTCCCACTCAACCTGTCTGAGACCAGTTTTCCTTTGATCTCTCTCCCCTAACATTGCTTCAGCCTCTTAAAGGTTAATCTTATTTTAAAAACTTTAAAGTCCAAGATGTTTGGCTAAGTAGATAGCATGGTTAAACACCTGTACACGCAGCAACCAGCATTTCTATTACATTTTAGGAATCTGTTTCAGTTTTACTTCAAGCTTATATCTTGTGGTTTTCATTACAACTTTAGCTATGGTTGAGTTTCCCTATCTCATTATCTAGGAGTTAACACTGCAATGCTATTTTAGTTGAGGCTTTCTTTAGAATATTTTTAGTGATTTATATTGTGGTAAGATCTCCTTCTGTCTTGGAAATACAACAGCTTCATAGTGAAGTGCTAGAATTCAAATAGAACTCCGCAAATTATACCATTCTTCCCTAATCCCTTTCTGATCGCTGCTCATCTTCAATGATTATTATATGAAAGTGCTTAAACCAGCTCCTTCTGCATATGGTACCTGCAACACATCCTGTCTGCTCTTCTACTTGCAGCTTGCACAAAGAACACTGGAGGTCACTCTAGCATTGCTCAAATAATAATTTTCTCTAACCAGCGACAGTTTTTCAAGATGAAATTGAATGTAGCTGGTTAAATAAAACACTTGTGTCTCACTTACAGAAGGCAGCCAGCTCTCATGACTTACTATGTTTTACTGAAATTGCACACTTAAATCCTAGATTCACATGCACACAAAATAAAGGCAACTGTCGTTTAAAGAAAAAGTTAAGTTTCTTCTTAGTCCTGCTAGGAAATAAAGGCTCCTAAATTCAAAATATAACAGCTAGATGTTACAAATTGTGAGCGAAAAGGAACACTGAGTCTATTTCCAGGTTTCCATAGCTCAGGGTACTGCATGTATGTTTTAGATGTCTTTTTACAAGTCTCTGTGTTGCAACCTGGCAAAAGCCTATGGGCCTGGAATGGTTAGGCTTTAGGGTTTTACCTCCCAAGGAAGGCCTGATGAAGAACAGCCAAACTCAAGTGTTCCTTCAAGCTCCAGATCTAAACCCTCAGGCCTCAGTCTTAGAAATGTACTGGTTATTCCCACTTAGCTGTCAGCCACTGAAGGGTTTCCATGTGGACAGTCTGTAAGGGGTCTGTGGGTCTTTGTGTCACTGCACACAGCTGTGCTCAAGTATACAGTGCTCCAAGGGACATGGCATTCCCATTCGTGAGCCCAGACTGGTAACCTTGTTTTCCAAATAACTTTGGTTTAAAGAAGCAGCTTGGATTTGCTAATAGGTGGGGGGAGGCATTTCCATTGAATCCAAAGGCTGAGTATAGTCTGAGCTCTGTATTCAGTCAGTGTCAATAACGACCCCTCTCTTTCTTCCAAGTAAATAAGCTCTCTTGTTACTGAGACCACACTTTAATTTATTTTTACTGTGTCTTGTTTGGGTTTTCTGCATATTGCATGACTTCAGAATATAATTGTCTTTCCAGCCAAATTCTCAGTAGATTTAAAACACATGTCTTGACAGAGAGATCATATACAAACTCCAAAACATGGTTCCATAATTTACTATTGATGCCAATTAACTTCATTCCTGACACACGGGGACAGCGATTAGAACAGAGATCAAATAGCGTGAGACCTCCAGTAATGTGAATATTTGCATAGTACAGACATTAATGAAACCGTTCACACTGATTTTGCTTGCTATCAAACCCATGTAAAGTAGTAACAAACATACTGATTCCTCATTTTCTCTTGAACATTTTCCTTATGCAGCTCAACACCTCTCTGTAGATAAGTAATAATTTCCATATTTTCTTAGCTTACAAAAGAATTATCCTAATAAAAAAATAAAGAAGTTCTTAACTACAGAATTGTATTTAACATTTCAGTCAAGGAAAGGAGCATTTAAAAAAAGACCCTTTTTCAGTAAAGTACAGGGAAAAAGTTGTCTAGAGTTCTCAGAAACCACTGTTCTAAGTACTACTTCAGTAGAATTAAATGCAAGAATTGTTTCGGTAAAAACAAGACCATTTTGATTTAGGCTTTAAGAACTGTTAAATATGTGACTCCCATTATATTAATAATGGATTTTTTTTTTTTTATGTTTCTTCACCGAGAATAACAGAACAAAGGATCTGGAAAAGCAGGGAAGGCATCTTTTATATTTAATATAAATAAGGGAAATTTTTCACAAACTGTCCTTAATAAGTGGGCAATATTCAAGACATAGAGCATTTAGAAGTTTTCTGTTAACATTTTCTGGGTAAAGTAACCTTGGACAAGTAACATAAAAGACTTGGGGTGGTAACATGCCATTTACTGCATAGGTATCTAGGTCATTAAACAACCTTAAGTGGCAAAAGGCCTTCACTCACAACCAGAACATAAGTCTAAGTTACCGCCCTTTACTCATCCTGGAAATGCCATCTATTCAGAAGGCGAAGACTCTGTGAAATCATCCAGGATTTTTAAATATCCAACAGTTCACTCAAAGTTTCAAATTGCCTGATCGATGACTGGAAATCTAAGTCCTATCCATCATGTATGTACTGTGAAGCAAATATATGTAAAAAGGATATGAAGACCAATATGTAGCACTGTGGGAAAGTAACAGAAGATCAGCGAGGAGGATTGTAAACACGCTCAAGTGACTCGCACGTGGTGTTTTGGAAAACACATATATCACACTAATTGTTCCTTAGTCTTACCTGCTCAAAAGGTAGAACATCTGCGCTTAGCCTAACACAGGCCTGTGATGGACTTAGAGGTACCTCATCAAACATGCTTGAGATTCCTACCCTGCTGTAGAGAAGATTAAAGCACAGTGGAAAACTATGCCTGCTTGAATCCCTGAAATACAAGCGAAACAGAAGGTTGGGACACTCTCTCACTACCAGGGACTCTCCTGCTTGCATGCTTCTGCCCAAGTGCTGCTTCAGAGATCCACTGGTCCGCAAGGTATCAAGGTTAAATTATCTCTTTGCCTTTCATCCGTGGTTTTGTGGTTGTTCCTGTGTCGGCTCACACAAGCACATACGCATAAACTTCTGTCCAAGGGAGGGGGGAAAAAAAAACCCAAAACACAAAACAACCAAAACCCAGCAGCTGTGGTTCATTCCCTTCAGGAACACTTATACCTTTACTTGAAAGGATATTACCAAATCTGAACTTTGATGTGTTGTTATTATTTGGTTTCCTTTGGCTTTGAATAGTAAAAGTGTTCTGGCATTTCATAAGATCTTCTTAAAACAAATTACTTGCATAGATTTCAAGTAGTCTATTTTCCATAAAGAAAATAAGTGTGTAGCAAATCCTTTAGATTAGAAGTGAACAGCTCTGCTTCTGGTCCCCAAATCAATTTAAAAAAAAAAAGAACACCCCCCCACACACATAAATACTGTGTACTAAAAGCCCCAACAAGTCTGTTTTGGCATTTACATCTGAAAAAAAATACTTGCTTCTCCACCAACAAACATGAGCCCTGACTGTCTCCACCTCTATTTCTGTTCTTTAAGAAGTTCCCCTTGGCTATAACATGGTGTACTGAAGGCACTACTTTTCCTCACCATGTTTTTAGCATATTTGGTATAATCATGGTTTTCATCTTCATGTATGTGAAACCAGGTACGCTATAGGACAGAGACAGCATCTTACCAGGCATAACGCAGCTTTGAGGGCCTCGCCCAAACATACCAAACTCCACAGACATCAGCAAAACAGGCCAAATCACTTTGGGTATAAGCACATTAAACAACCAACAATTTAAGCAATTTATGATGACACTGAACTACTGAGCTGGACAGGGGGATACAAAGTAGGATAATAAGGATTATTTCACATTAATTTTTTTTTAAGATGTTCCTCATGATCTAAAACTCAGCAAACAGCACAAGCATAAACTCTAAATCAAGTCTGATAGTGTTGCGTTTTTTTTCCCTACATCCACAGTAACACAAAAAGACATCCATGAGAGAAAGAAGAAATACACAGATAATATCAAGAGTAGCATTGCATCCTATGCAGTTAAGTGAAAGAAAAAAACAAATAAAAACCCAACAAACCACTAACATGTAGCATCAATTTTTCTGTATCAGTTTAGCCTTTTACTGTCTACTTTAGAGGGATAATTAAAGGTCTGTAACCACAACAGCTTGTGTGCAGGTAAGGGACCGTCCCTGTTTCTACAAGTGGTCCAGAAACACTGTTCTTATCGTTAACACCCTCCAAAAAGGGAGGAAAAGGAAGATTAGTATTTTCCTCAGTAGCAGACTAGAATATAAAGTCAAGTTAGATTTCCATTATACTAGTGCTGACACCATTAGCTGTGTGTTAGGGTAAAAAAACCAAAACAACTGCAGGGGGTCAATTTACATGTAATAGTCATGTGATAAAGAGCTTTTGTAATAGTTGAAAGAACAGAATTAGTACAAACGGGGGGGGAAATTACGGTGAGACCACTGTAACCATTAATGCAATGCCTCGTAGTTGGGTGTATTTTTTAGTAATTACTGGCCACATCCTCAGTTGGGGACCGAAGCGTGCCTGCCAACTCCCCGCCGCCTTTCATCTACAGCCTTGTATTTCAGCTAGAAACACCGACCAGCATAGAGACTGGCATTTATTTTTCCCGAGCTGGGGAGCCGCACGGGAAATTTACTCCCGTTAACTGCCTGTGTTTCGGGGCTCGCAGCGACCTGGCCGGCCATCATCCCGACGGCCGAGGGGACGGCGCCGCGGCGGAAAACCGCCCGGGGCAAGGGGGCGGTCCCTTCAGCTGCCTCAGGCTCCTCCGCACCGCACGGAGCCACTGAGGAGAGCGCAGCTCTTCTAACCGGGGAGGAAGAAACAAAGCGGCATAAAAAACGGCGGCAGCCACCGCGTCTGCCTTCTCCTGTTGGGTCAACCCTGAGCTGCTGCGGCCATTTTGTCACGGCCCCTCCCCGTCCCGGCCGGGTGCGCGGCGGGGAGAGGAAACGGCGCCCATTGGCTCCTGGCAGGGTTGGGGGCGGGAACTTCCGTAGGCGGAAGGCTGCGTAAGGAGCGCAGCCCAGCCATGTCGCTACCAGCAGCAGCGATGGCCGAGTGGTTAAGGCGTTGGACTTGAAATCCAATGGGGTCTCCCCGCGCAGGTTCGAACCCTGCTCGCTGCGGCCCGACGGGGGTTAGTTTTTTTCGTTTCCTCCCTAGTTGTTTATAAGGTGCACATTCTACTCCTCACTGTTAAGCTGCCTCGACAGCAGCAAGAGGGATTACCGAATATTTATCCTATTGCAACTCATTAGACCACGTCTACACATCCCTCCCCTGCTTCTGTCAAGACATAAGAGTAACACTAAAGCAGCGATGGGCCCTGGGGTAAGTTTCCAGCATTACATCCAAAACACTTTTGTGATAAACAGCACTTGGTGGAGGTGGGAGAAGGACACACTAGGATCAGTGTTTTTTCCACAGCTCACCTTCTAGGTCAGATGGACAGTACCAGCACTGCCCTAGTGCAAGTAATGCAATGCACACATACACGTCCTGGTTTGTCTCAGGGGCCATTGTCCTGTCCCCAGGCCCTACAGCTGATACCAAATAAATAACATCTTGCCAGCAGTAGGCTACTCTGGATCAAATGCATGTGCTCCATCAAACCTTCCCTTTCATGAAGGAAGCTGGTGCGATTACTCCTAGACCTCCAGCGAGAGGCTCCTAGGTCATCTTTGCCTGTCCTTTATGGCCTTCTGCACAGGCGTGAAGCGTGCACCCACCCATGCAAACTGCCAACACGGGGGAAAATTTCTCATGGAAGTTATTATGCAACTAATAACCAGGAAAACCATAAAAACAAGGCACTTCCCCCTGCATCCACACACACATCCCCTCTTCCTGACTGGCCTAAACCAACCTTTCACCACTTGGCTGTGTCCATCTCCTCCCATGTGCGACCCCAGCATCAGTAAAGAGCCAAAAAAATTGAAGCAATGGAAACAAGAAAAAGAAAAAGACCATTTTCTCAGAGGCCAAAATAGGCTAGAGAAGGAACAATCACTTTTCACTCCTCTATAAAGACATGACAAAAACACAACAAAACCACACATGTAAAACCACCCTTTCTAGTTAGTGCAATTTAATTTAATCAGACAGGCGAGACGGGGGAAGAAGAGGAAACACTGACCTACCCTTGCTCGGAACAAAATAAAAGAAAGAAAGGACAAACAAACAATTGTTTAAGCTGGCAGCAAAATGAACATTTCAAAGTGCTCCCTAACAAGGGCTTCCAGGGGTTTCAGATTTGGGTGGTTGTTTCTGTTCAGGAACATGCAAGTGCTAGAGGTTACACTTTAGAGGGAATCTTAAACTGGTAAATAACTGACAATGGTCCTGTGTAATACATGACCATAACATTAGGCATTTCCCTTAAGTTCTCACATGTGAAGGTACCTGCTGAGGGATACTGAATTCAGACATCTTGGACATTGCAGAAGAGACAGGTTTTAGATTCAAGAGCAGCAACTTAAGCATCCTTTGCTAAGGTGCAGTAACTGTGCTACTTTCAACAGCTTACTATTTTGTTCCTAGAGCAGTACATGTTACTCACTCTGCAAAACATCAACATTTTTAGTGAGCATGCACATTTCAGGTAACAAGTTAAAAAAACCCCCAAAGCTTCTTTTCCACATATAAGGCTTTGTTTTGTTTAATCAGTCAGGAATTTAAACTCTCTTTTTCTGTTATAAGTTGAAGATCCCACCCACCCCTGTAATCTGGAACAGATGAGAGCAAGTCTATTTTGTGTAACGCAGTTTCCAAACTAACAAAAAGCCAGTCAAAATACTAAACACAGTGGACAAGCTTTGCACTGAGTCCCTCTTTTCCACTGCATCACTGAAGAAGTTGCCATTTTTTTTACTGACCACTTTAAGTGTCTTATTTCCAAAGTACGTTTCATTGCTTTAATAGATCTGAAGACAAAGCACCGACTCAGTAAATATTTATTAGGAAGTTTGCAACTTCAAGATGTCCTTTTCACTGGGACCTTGCTGGGGATGGCAACATCAAATGACCAACACCAAAAGACATGGTTATTTTATTATACTGAAAAATAAGAGGGCAGTCTGTCAGAAAAGCAACAAAAGTCTCCTCTGTCTAGGGAATTATTTGCATTCAGTGAACATTTTCTCCTTGAAACTGGTTTTCCCTAAGAGCTGTAGCTGAAAAATAAAAGCAGCAGCGAACACCCAAGTTATTTCCCACCCTCACCCTTCAGCAAGATTTATGAAAATGTTCCCATCAAGGCACTAAAGGGGAAGAGCCATATGGTTTTAATTGACGTTATTTTTTTGTAATTACAGAAGAAAGTAAGGAAAGCCGAACAGCTTACTACAGCTATAGCTCAGCCGCAGCACTAGTGTACTGGGCTGTGCTCTCCTGTTGACTCCTATCACTTTCCATCTCCATTTTGTAGCAGAGTTAAAGTGCTTCTGCTCTGATCTGCTTCCCTTTTCAAACCTCAGCTGTAAGCGAGAAAGAACAAGCCAGTAATGAACCTGGTGCTGGTCTAGACCCCAAGAGGTACATACGGGCTTAACATGGTACTGCTCCATATCTGCCAGATGGTGCAGTTTTCCTCCCCAAGCCTGGCTCAGCCCACAGAAGAGCGCCTTCAGGGACCAAGGTGCCTCCAGCCAGCTAAGCAGAGAGATGCTTAAGATGTCTAGATTCCTTTTTATCATCGTCTATCAGTGACAGGCCAAGGATGGACATCAAAATCCTGGGGAAGACTCAGATCCTTCAAAAGTGAGGACTGCACGTAGCAGAAAGCAACAAGAGCATCTAGACCCAACCAGCTGGAATAGTATCCTGCTCCTCTGGACTTTTCTGCTTATTCTCTTGCCTGCCCCTCCATTCCATCAATATCAAAGTTGTTTATGAGAAAGAAGAAAAGCTGACAATCCTCTATTCAGCATAAACTTCTAGTAAAGGACCAGCTCTGACAATCCTTACAAAGTAAATCTAGTTTGTCACATTACATCTCTTGAGAAGAGCTGTCGGACTTTGGTGCCAAGAATCCTTTGATATTTTCAGAGAAGCAGTTTTGACAAAGCAGCAAGGAAATAGTTTTGTTCAAAGTACCAAGAACCACACTACACATCAAGACTGAAAAAACCTTGCCAACATTGTCAGCAAATTTCATTTTCCAGAAGTAGTCCTTCTCGTTCACTGCTCTCCCAAAAGAAGGGAGCAAGAGCAAACCACTGTGAAGATGGAAGAGAGAGGAAAGAGAATTTCTTTTCTCCATCATCCAGGTTATGATATCCATGAGACCTAAAACTTGTAAAGGTTGCCAATTCCATGAGACCTAGGACTTGTAGAAGTTCCTAAACTACATTGTGCACCACTGTAATGACTCAAGACACAAGCCTTTCGAAGCTGGGACAAACAGAGCAGGTGAAGTGTCTCATCTTCATTAACATGGGAGGGAGAAGAGACTAATGTAGCAAAGGTGAAAGAACAAGCATACGCAGTACCTGCCATCACGGGGGGAGGCTTGGCAACTCTTGTAACAGCAGGATGAGCACATACTCTGGGCTGCAATAAAAATACCCAGCATAAACTCACCGATAAATATCACCCCCTGTGAGAGAGGCTGACAACTTACTGAGTTCCTTTATCTCTTGCTGTGTAATTTCAGCAGCTTTACAGCAGCTTCATCGCTTGCCTTCCCAGCAGTCTCATCTCTCAGTTCAGGATATGAAAGTGTAAGATAGCAATGTGTTCGTACTCAGGAAATTAAGGCTGCCCAGTATCTGTTTTAATCATCGGGATGCTTGCTTCTATTAGAGAACATAGAAACTGCCCTTTTCTCCTTTTTTTTCCCCCCACCCTCTCTCACTTACAGAGGAAAACAAGCACTTGGGAAGTGACCTTACCTATCATTCAGACTTACTCAGCCTGAGATTTTAAGTCATATACTATCTATATTCATCACCAAAACTTGGGAAATGTTGGCAAAACAACTTGGCAAATACTGGCAAAACAAAAAGTTTGTGAAAAACTAAAACATTCTCAATCTTACATATTCAGCATTTGCACAAGAACAGGAATGACAGCAGTACCTAGAGTTATATTATTTTTATATAATTCAAGACCATCCACCCCTCTTAAGCTGTTAAATTTCATCATAAACAGCAGACTAAATAGTTGCTTTGTTTCTGACACTACAAAACTGGTTGATGCAGTTTCAGAGACCTAGAAATGCAATATTAAACATGCCCTAGTCTCTCTATTTTATTATCATCACTCACCTGCACCCCCATCTGCTATCTCATAACTTTGTACCAAAATCTCACCAGCCCTCACAAGTCCTGTAATGGCCAAGTTTAATCAATGCTTTTGAGTAGACCCCAGAGGATCTAGGCTCACTTCACAGGTCCATATATTTTCATACCAAGCTAAATCATTTCAAGCTACAGCTAACAAAGCACCCAAGCCTGGTAACACCCAACTGCTGTATAGCAGAAGCATAAGCTAAGCCAGAACCCTTTGTTACCTACCTCAGCAAACCACAGGAAGGAAAAAATGGAACCTTACCATCCCTTGCAAGTAGCTGCCCTCTCCCCCAGTTTAAGACTGATGAACCCTAATTCTAATCTGTCGCATCTGGGGTTGTTGCTGTTGTTCCCCACCCCAACAACTTTCCTTTTGCAGCTGTTTCCACTTTGTAAAGAAAGTTCTGTGTTGGCCACTGAAAAACCACCTGTGCCTGACTCTGTTGCCTCTTAATCACCTCTCCACCAAGCTTGAGACCCCCACCCTACAACCCCTGCTCCAATGAATATTTAAGCCTGTTACATGCTTGCCAGTGCAGAGGCCAAGGCATGACATTATTGTGGATAATGTCATGGATGTTTGCTGGATCTTTTCATGCTATCAGCAAAAAAACTTCTAAATTACTAAAAAAAAAACAAAACACCACCTATAAACAGTTTATGCTTGGGGGGTGAGCCCTGAATGATCTAACACAGAGTAATTTGTCAGGTGCTTATTTCTTTCCTTTCTAACATGAGTGAGAACTGGGCTGCCCACTTATTCCAGTTAAATGTTCTTAAAGGTCCCACCAATGCTGTCATAAAAGCAAAACTGGCTGTGCAGCTTCCTCATGCTCTCCAGTACCTCTGGGTTTGCTCTGCTAGGAACAGGATCATTCAGTTCCATTCAAGAAATACAGAAAATTGAACCATTTCAAGTTAAATATCTACATAAATAGAAAAGAAAATCTAGACGGGTGTACTAGGGCAAAAGTAAATAATCTGCCCGCTTCACTGGGGCAAGTACAAATTAGAGCACTGATCTCTAGCAGATATGTCACAAAATGCAAGTTTTGCGATCAGCTTTCACTGGGCTAAGAGTCTTCCAAATATCTGCAGTTATTCATCCGGAACAAATATCTAAAGGTGCTTTGCCAAAACAAACCATTTAATAATTGTCTGATAATGACATCAGCTTTAATGACATGAAAAACGAGTCTGCTGTTCAAAGGTCTATTGTATACTCACTTCTCAAGGGAAAGCATCTGGTTAGGTGCTAACTCATCCACCCAGCTACCCCCTTTTACCTTTACAAGCAGGTAAAACGGGGAGAGGAGAATCTGAGCTGTTACCTGGTTCAAAGTACCCCAGCTAGTTGCACTCCCATCTTTTTGTTAAAGAGAGAAAAATTGTACCCTATTACTTTGTATCCTTTGCATGAACTGGAGTTTCTTCTCTTACTGCTGTCTGACATCCTTTACAGTCTCTCCCTGTAAAACGGAGTGAAAGTCTTTCTTGAGCAAGTACCTTTATATAAAGGAAAGCAGTACTTGTATTAGAAGAAAATTTGTGACTACTTTTAGGAGATATTACAGGGAATTATTAATTTGATCTCTATAATGTTTTCAGCTACAAAATATGCATGGGCAAAGCATGTAGAATAAAGAAAATAAAAAGATTTTGGACAAGCAGGATAATGTGCTGTAAAAATAGCTATTGCTACTGATGCCATCACACCTAGGATCAGTGTAGCTGTATAAGCAGAACACCAGCACTTGGAGCTTTTATAAACTGGTACAAACACAAGCAGTGTTAACACTGGTATCAGCCCCTGTAAAGAAAACTGGCACCAGAATAAATATACTAATGAGGTTAATAAGATATACATAGGATAAGGGATCCATTGGCAGGCACTTGTGTTATAGTTAGTAGCAAATGGGCGCCAAAGAGGAGAAGCACAGTAAGTCAGTCAGCACATCACACCCCTGAACAGTACAGCCAAACGTGTCACTCCAGGGGGAGAAAGACATTGTAATATCATTCCCATGTTGGGAGAAGACTGTCGTTTCCAGATCTGACTTTCCACAGAGATGTTTCCGATTCATAACTGGACTCTCTCAAGCTTTTACCCACTGAGGGGACAAGTAACCACAAACTCAAAATGGATCTCTGTGGTGGGTAGAGCATTTCATTTAAAAAAATGAAAACAACCCCTTTCTGCATGCATGCATGCAGTTTTATTTGTTGCTGATGGAATGACTTGCCTATACAAAAACACATGTGGCACATCAGCCAGGTTTACAAAGAAGAAAGCAAATACAAAATAAATAAGCACAATGTACAATTTGCCAAGTTGCCCAAAGTACCAAAACCCTTTCACGTGAGATTTTGTACACATTAATGCTAACTGGCCTGATTCTTCATTACTCACCGTACAAAACTCTGGTAAGACCCCGTCTACCAGGCCAGAGCAGGGAGGGAAATTACTATGAAGCCACAGGACAATGCTGGGACGCACACAAGGGGTATCCATTGTCTACCAGTAAATCTTAAGAAGAAAGCTGCTAGCTGGAGAAGTGAACTTCTGGAACTGCCTTCAAAATAAATAGCTAGTGCAAAAAGTGTACTTGTTAAGACAGAAAGCAAGTGATTTTTAAGAGTGCTTGATCTATCACAGTGACCTTCTTGGGTAATAAGGAGGTTCTTATTTGATCTATATCATAAGATCACAATTCTCTAACAAGTTAAATTTGTAATAGTATTGTGCATGCATTATAAATGAGTACAGTAAGTACAATGCAATGGAGAAGTGAGCCAGAGTACATTGTTTGGAAATAAGCACAGTTCTGTTTAAAGGTCATTGCCATATAGCTTTTGGAAGATCATCACTGAACAGGATGATATGCTGGAGTCTAACATTGACTTTTGGTTCAACTGAGAGTACATTCTTTACAACATCACGGTACTGAGAAAAGGATTATTCACTATAGAATATTTAAGAATACATGAAACAATACATAAGATGTTAGATAACTTCACAAAATCACTTCATGTTAATATTGAAAAGGGCTTTGCTTATTAAAGTTTGCTTATTAAACAGAAAGACCTCCATCTGTAATGCTCATACTACGTGTGCTAACAAATCAGTACTAAGACATTTATTCAAACAACATTCACATCATAATGAATGAATACAAAAACCCAAATAACTTATAACTGCTGGCAAAAAAAAATACTGAATTGTTGAACAGATGATCTCACGCTCTTGCCTATTCTGCGTTTCAGATCTCATAGTTTCTGAATTTCCTCAGAAGATCTGATGGAGCATCCCCTGACCAGCGGAAACGCAAGTGCCAGTAATTTGCATCTGAAAATCCTAAGAAAAAAGAGAAAGGCAAGTAAATTTTTATAAACATGTACAAAACTAAGTTCTCTGAAATCATACTTTATAATCTTCCCCCAAAAAAGTAGGTAAAAAATTGGTCACTTCCAGTGCTCTTCTTGACTAGCAGGGACAGCCTCGGTATTCTTGGCATCATTTGAACAAGAACTTAAGCAACCACCAAACTGCAAGATATATGTCAGCTGGGAAGAGTCCAAAGGAGAACAGGAAGAATGATGGCAGGCCAGAAAACAGGACCTACAGAGAAAAACTGAACAAACTGAATTCCTTCATCTAAAGAAGAAGAGAGAGTTGATGACACGATAAATCTCCAACTACGTGAAAGGCAACAGTGTGGAGGGAAGGTACAGATGGCTCTCTCCACACACAAGGGAGCAAAGGAGTTTTTCAGACCCCATGCTATGGGCTGTTAATACTAAAAAATGTGATCTTCCTATATCATGAAGCTGAAACCTATTACCAGTCTTAGTGTTAAAATCTCTTATTCAGGCTGAAATAGCTATGTGGAGTTGTAGTCCATAATTCTTACAGAGCAGCAGACAGGAACTGAAAATATCCCAGTTTAAAAGTGGAATCCAATATAATAAATTTTGCGGGATCAAAACAAAAGCATTATCAACATCCTAACATCAAGTACGAACATTGAAGTGCATAAAGGTCCTGTCAAATAAATATATTCTAATATGAACATTTATTACTATAAATATATGCCCACCGGATAAATTAAGTAGGCATTTGATGGTTTGATATTTTTCACATTCACATCAATGGAAATTAAATTTAAACTTCAAAAAATTATGAGAAAGAAGATGCCTGCATAGAAAGCTCACCATTACAAGAAAACAAGAGGATGTTTTCTTTGAAATTTTACTGCTTTACAAAGGACACAGTGATGATTTAATTACCAAAAAAAGCATAACTTTTAAATATAAAATTTTTTGTTATGCCTCACATACATCTGTTTGTAGAATTTTCTTATTTATTTTCTGCATTCCACAAATGTTTGGGATTAAATTAGGTTTTGCTATCCTCACAGTTCAGCTTAATTTCCTGCTTGATCAAGCTGGGAAGAAATGACAAGACTTTGTTTAATAATGGTTCTCTGATAACATTAGCCTATGATTATGAAACTCCTGAAGATCCAGCAGAACAGAGGCCATTGTGGTAATTAAACTTTGATTCAGGTGTACTAACCTACACAACAAAAAGGAGATTTGTCCAGATTACCACTTTTGAAATATCCATTTATTCTGGTGCATGCACTATTTAAAAAAAAAACAAACCCTGTTCAAATACAAAAGAAGCCTTCAAGTCTCAATTTTTAGTCCTCGTTAACTCATCAGATGAAAACTGTGCATAAGTACTGAATGCTGGATTAAAAAAAAAAAAAAGAAGAATATAATACCTAAATGCTTTAGCTAGCTTTTTTTTAAGTTATTTTTTTAAAAAATCACTGAAAATAATTGCCTTTTTTTTTTTTCATTTTGATATAGCAGCAAAACTGAGCTTTCCATTTTGGTTTAAGAAGAGTATTTTCTTTTCCTTCTCCAGATTTTGATTTTACTAGCAAACAAGTGAGCAAACATGGGGTAGGGAGGCAGAAAGGTCTGAAAGCTTCGAAATTAAATAAATAATAAACAACATAAACCCCAAACTAAAACGCCAACCCAAAAACCACATTAAAAAAGCTCTCAGTTCAACATATTATTCTGGAGAAGAATTTCTCATGACTAAAAGCCTCCATTTCAGGCCAATCCCTGGATACTGCAATTTTCTGTAACTGCTGGTTTCACTTACTTGGGGAGTCTGGATTCTTTGAAGACTGTGGTTTCACATCAGGAATTGCAACATCTTCTTGCTCCCTGTTCCCATCTGACAATCCATCTTCATTGCTTTCAGTATGCTGGGTCCAAATCTCATTAGCAATGTTGTTGCTATTATTCAAGTCAGGAGCTTCCAGCATTGGGTCCTTCTTACTTTGGACAGCCCAGTGCATTGACTAAAGAAATGCAAAAAATAACAAAGAAAGAACTAATTCCTATGCTTTAAAAGTTTTTTAATGAACCCCTCTTTTCTTTCTTATATTGTGATAAGCGATTGAACAAAGCGCATAGAGAGCAACTTGCTGGTCAGTGGGATAGGAGACAGCATGGGTTTATTTTGCAAATAGCATTTGAGAGGAAAGTTTATGTCAGGCGGGGATGAAGAACAAAATGCACAAATACATCAAATAATTATAAGGGTCTTTTCTACACTTTCTTCTGTCTTGTCTTCTGACACATTTTTAAGAGGGCTTGAGTGACCTAGGGAAATGTCCATTTTCAAAGCCCTCTTTGACTTCAAGGTGCCCTTTGAAAGCAAGACCATTTGGAAAGCTTTACTGGTAAAGTCTGCGGAATGACTTCTGTTTGGAATTGAGCTAAGCTTCATGGGATACTTCCAGCAAACAATTAAGCTCAGGCATAACCCTTTAGCTGAAGAGGCTCTCAGAATTCTCTCATGAGCAGAATTGGCAAGTGCAACATTTATTCATCTGCCTTAAAATCTGACCATGTAGACTTGTAACTATCATTCATCCTAATAAGGCGGAAAAAAATAATCCAACATTATGGAATTAGGATCTACTAGGAACATGCTATCAAATTATCTCACTAGCAAAATTAGGAGGGAAAACAACCCTCAGAACATCTGTTTCTGTCACATATCACCCCACTAGCCTAGCACGGCCCTTCCAAAGACCTGTGTGAAACCCCCTACCTTCTAGATTTTTCAGTAAGCTCTTTATTTAATCAGATAACATGAAAACCTATTTGATAAGCAATATACTGAAAGGAGAATATATTACACAAAAGTCCTAGCTTTGAAAATAAATAAAAGGTTCTTACAAAAGCAAAGTGTGCTGAAGCATTTGAAAACAGCCCTTAAGTTACTTAAACTTCATATAATACAAATAAAAGGAGCAACCTGATAAATTCGGTCTAAAACTACTAGCCCCAAACACTTCCCTGAATGGGCTTCTATAGTCCTCCAGTTTTTCCTGAATTTCTTTAACTTCCTTAGTGCAGGAATCACACCGCACTCTTCCCACCCCCAAAACCCACCACTGCAGCAGAAGTGGTGTAACTTCATCCCCTCACTCACTGGACCGTTTCCTCTGGAGCAGCCCTACCCCTCCTGAAGGCCCAAACTTGGACACCACCAACCGTTTTCACGGAATTGCTCAGGGCCTCCCACTGCTGGAACGGAATGGTAATTTTGCTTCGTCGCCAGTAATCGTAACGCGCCCGACTCTCTTCGTTTGTAAGAACCTCCTTAGCTTGCTGCAGCTTCTGGAAATTCTCCACTGGAACACAAAACGAAAAGATACCAAAGAAAGTGTTTATTTTCAAAGAAGTTTATTCAGATGTGAAAGGGGAGGTGCCAACAATGGCTTAGAGCAAACAGAGCAGAGGGGACAGAAGGAGACCCGAGTGACAAAGGTGGTTGGTCTGCTGACAGCTTTGCACAGTTTTAGCTGGCTTTAGGATCACAGCACCTTTGGCGGACAACTGACATCCTTTTCCAATGAGGACTAAGAAGCTCATTTGTCTACTGGCTTCAAATTTAGGTTCAGAGAGACTTACAGAATACAGCAGGCAAAAGGCATGAGCCGCTCCCCGCAGATAACCTTAAAAAGTGAAATTGAACTGGAGTAATAATGCTTAGGGGGGATGCACTTATATGCACAGCAGCAAGGAAGTCAGAGCAAAGCACAACACCGGGAAAACATGAGTGGGGAGAAAATAAAGACGAGGAAAAACTGACAAACAAGAAGAGGAATCTAAATATAGTTCAAAATAACTAACTTGTGCATTTTATTAGGTATGTTTTCTACATATGCTAAAATGTTATCTCGAACATCAGCCTGCATGAATGAGAGCTCTTATTTTTCCCTACAGGGTAATTTTTCATTAAATGGTTACTAAGGATGCAGCTGCATGTCACTATTTGTGGAGGGATAGAAAGATTTAGATTTTATCTATGAGTCACCTGTGTTACAGTGATCTATTATTATTATTATTCATTTATTCCAGGTTACAAATTACAGAGATTTCTTTTGAAATACAGTGAGCTCAAACACTAATCAAAATTGATAACCATAAATCAAACAACAGACAAGAGGCTGAGGGATCAGTTGTATTAGATTTCCTTTTTCCAGAGTCACTAGTTTTCAACAAATAAAAAGTCTACTTTTTTTACTCTTTTCTGAGCTTTAAGCTGATGAAATAAAAAATATAAACTTTCACCAGTACTGTAAGAAGGCATTTAAAGTAAATACCGCATATTCAGGTAAATGGAGCATAAAATATTTCTTCTTGGCAAACAAAGCTGCTCCAAAATTTGGCACTTGGCCTCCTTTTTTGTGTTACTTAGTTTCAGGTAATTTGGGGAGGAGGGGTGGGTGACCTTGCAGATAGACAGGACCATGCACTGCAATAGTCTCTTGTCTGCGGAGAAAGTTGATTCCATTGGTTTCATTGGTACTTGTGCTATCATTTAGAATGAATTAAGTATTAGTGATCAGGTTGTTGTTAGTAGGTGGCAGATTGTCTCTCAAACAACAAATCTGAAGGGGTTCCTTGTCAGGGAATCTCAAAGTGAAGAATCCCACCTATTTCACCATTTAACCCCCGCCTTGTCAGTGCTCTGATAATAGGCTGGGAGGGCACAGCAGTAAGGAAAGCCTTAAGGAAAGCAGTAAGGAAATCTGCTGAGCGCTCTGCTCCAGAGAGTGGGAGTCTCTAACATCGGCGATGCTCCCAGCTCTGCATCAGTCTCAGGGGAGGCCGTGGATAAAGGCAGATTCACACAAGTAGGCAGGCTATCGTGTTCAGCTTGTGCTTATGTTGTTCAGTTTATAAAGGAAGAATTCAAAGGAAAAGCTTTGCACGTTAATCAAAACGAGAAGCATATTTAATTAATCTACAGTAAATTTTTGGTGGGGACCATAATTATGATCAGAACAACCTTTATTAAAAGAATATAAACTATTCAGCCAGCAGTGAGCACTGATTAGAGCTCTTTTGTGGTTAGTAATGGGTAAAGCTGTCTCCAAATAACTCAGGTGCTGCTTAGCCCCCACAGGTATGATGAACTGCACACTCCCATAAACGCAAATGTTAGCTGCTGTTCTGCAAACAGATGGCTACTCCTGTGGTGCTGGCTTCTCTTCATTTCCAGCCATTAAATTACATTAAAAGAAACTAAAGTACATTTAATGGGTTCCTGATGAGCCTGTTGGTGGTAGCAAATTAATTAGTTGACGCAAGTATGGCACTTGAATGCCACCAAGCATGGAAGCAGGCCAGCTTCGCAGGTCTAGAAAGGGATACACTCCATAAATAATTTTTGGATTAAAAGATGTTCTACCCTAGAAAGAAAAAAAAAATTGAAAGTCTGGGGTGGCGTGAGGGAGAAGAAAAATCAAACAAGCATCTTCCTGCTTTATCACCTAGAAGTGTGCAGATGTTAGAAAAGAATATTAAAGCTTGCTATTTAAAGACAATATGCTCAATACACATGACAATTAAAATGTCCTGAAGTGAAACAAATATTTAATAAAGTCTTAAGTCTGAATGTAATACTTTAGTCATGTTAATATAATAAAAAATACATTGTTTTTAAACAGGGAAGAATATATACCTGCTTTGGGGTTTCCAGGATGTTTGTCAGGATGACATTCAAGGGCTTTAATCTTAAATTCTGCAAGAATTTGTTCCACCTAAAGAGAATGTTGAGATATTAAGTGAGTAAATATATATACATAGAAAAGATTTTCAAATTTGATTTTTGAAAGGGGTTGGGAGAAACAACGAAGAATGCTGAAAGATTTTTTCCTATTCATTTTTACAAGCTTTACAACAAGTAAAATAGAGGTAACAGCAAACATCTGTCAGTGACACTGCTTATTGAATTTAATTTCCCATGCACTTGTCCTCATTTTTGTGAAGTTCAGTCATCCAATACATCAAGTTGGCTTTAAGAAAAATGTGCAAAGATCACGTGTGCGAAACCCTTTCTTCACATTTGACCATGTAGGCAAAACGCATCACTTCAGCAGCTCTTCGCTTTGTTTAATCAACTCTAACGTTAAACAAAGTCTCACTGCAGGAAGCAAAGAGCTTCTCTGTTGCTGAAGACCAATTTGTGGGATTGCATGGCTTTCCCCTTATACTCTTCATCAGAAATTTAGACAGTACCACATGACTTTTCCATCTTGGATACCACAAAGCTAGATAACTAGCAGTTCAAGTTAATTTTCTGTGCAAAAACGTTGAGTTAGAATAAATTTATAGAAAAATATTAGAAATTAGAATTCTAATATTAGAATATTGGCATGTATTAGTTTATTACAAGTTCCCACACAGTTCAGAGTACCATAAAGTATTACAACCAATGGGAGAACAAAGACACGTTATCAGTTAAGAAAATACAGGAAACCACTGGAGGGGGCCTCATCTTAGATTTTCAAATTTTAAGATTTTTTCAAAGTATCTTGCTTCTTATCATAATTCAGAAGCCAAAAGTTCTCTGTAGCTTTCCCATACAGCTTAAGCTTTCACAACAACTTGCCCTAAGATATCAATTAGCTACTGTTCTTTCCCATGCTAGAAGGGCTCTTCATATAAATTCCTCATCCTTCAAACCCTGACATCCATATACGATTCAAAGTATTTATTTCAAAATTAAGGCTCATAACCTTTTCTCAACTAGCTGGCCAAATTTTGTTGTCATATGTGGGGAAAAATGTGAGCTACAGTGGTATTGTAAGAATTCCACACTTTTTGCTCTTCTCAGTAACTTCTTCCAGAGGGATCACATAAGGTGGTATATTTCCAGTCAGTAAGACACTTAAAGATATATACATTGTACATAGAACTTGTTGAAACTGGTTATTATATAGCTAGATACCATCTCTAAAACTTAGTTATATAAAGGGTAACTTTAAAGTTAAAATATGCACAGTAGCAGAGGGGTAGCTTGGAAGTCTTCAGTTAAAAAAATCAGTAGAAGGAAAAGTTTATAGGAAGTTTATACAAAATATATGAAATTTATATAAAATATTCAGTGAGGTGTTTTACCAAGAAAGGTATGCAATACCCACTATACATGAACAACGCTGTTCTTGGAAGAAGGATGTAGATTAAATCTCCCCTCTTTCTCTCAAGTCTGAGGATGAACTAGGTGTCCATGAGCAAAATTCTACAAGAAGCCGAGAATGAACATGGGTGTTTACTTGAATACAGGGAAAATCTGCAGAAATTAAAACTATTTGTGCTTAAATTTAACCAGGTCAGATCAAGTCCTGAATATTCAGCGCCTTAGATGAAAGTACTGCAGCTGGAAATGTGCTCTGCGTGCCTAAAGAACCGTGTGCTGCTGCAAATACTTGATTGCACATACAAAGTAATGTGACTGCAAACCACCTGTAATGCCTCAAATTTCTGTTAAATGCCAGACGTGGTTGTGCGCAGCATCCTGAGGGAAGGCATCCTGGTGGTCAGTCAACTTCTGATCTTAGTTCCTACTCCCATGTTGGAAATAAACTAGTAACATCTGCTGCTTCTCTCAACAACTAATACTTGACAGATTACTTTTGTGGACCCATTAACCTTTATTCTATCTGTTTCATTTCAGTTTGAAGCTGTTTGAAAAACCGTAATCATACATAGTTGAACTATTCATCAATTGCTGAGCCCTTAAAGAGTTAATGTGAGGTAAAAAAAGAGAAATAGCATCTGCGAAACAAGCCTACAGAGAAACTTTTAACACCGCCCTCTGCTGGGATAACTTTTTAGGAGTTATCCAAGGAAAAGCTTTCAATTGCCTTCTGCAGCAGATTGGAGCTGCTGACGAGTATGCTTTCAGCGACAGGAAAGAGAGAGGTATTTTCCCAATTCATTGTCCCACTAGGACAGATGACAGCATCTGATTAAATTTACAGAGCAAAATACAGCTTTTATCCAGGCTGAACACACACTTCATTACAGCAGAGTAATCAAAACTTTTCCAAAACGTAAACACAATTCCACTTAATACAGCAACTGGATTAAAAAATATCAGCATACCACAAACTCAGACTAGCCAAAAAACGTTATATGGACACCTTTTGGAAGAAGAACACTTGTTTTAGCTACAATTGTTCAACAATTGCTTAGCAACAATTGCTCATTCTAAAGTAGGTATCTCCTACCAAAACAAATTAGTAAAACTAGTAGTTAAATGTAATTAAATGAGCATTTAAAACTCATTAATAAGATGAATAACAGAGACATTATTTTTGTTTTTCCTCCCAACCAATTAATACAGTTTTAAAAAAAAATTTAAAAATATGTATAAAACCTGTGAAACTCAATAGCTTAATCAGTGACCTACACCTATAAACATTCACTGCATTCGTTGCGTATAAATAGCCTTTTCCATCTTTTAAAATGGAATATATGTTCCAAAATATTATCTGGATGTTGTCAAATTGATGCAGTTGGCTCACGATTCCTAACAATACCACGTTGAGCTAAACTAATGAATAAACCACTATTTCAGTTGTATCTATAACACAATCCTGTTTTATAAGACATTTTTAATATAAGCCACATTCTAGGACCTTAACATCAGTATAGAGATCAGAAAATTGAGCTTTGCAGAGGGAGGTACTAAAAGGTAAAAGTGTCAAGAAAGAAGGTTCACAACGCGTTTCAAATAGTGCTGCCTGTTCAGCTAAACAAATTCCATCCACCACCCGCCCCCCATAGACGGGCAAGCACATTCAGAATGTTATTAACTTGGAGGGGAGGCAGGGAAAGCTTTTACCGTAGAGAGTTCATCACATCCGAGCAAGTTGTAGTAATCTTCCAAGTCATCCACTCTGCAGTTCAGAATTGCATCCATCCCGACTAGTCCAGCGGGCTTCTTCAAGCCGAGGCACGGAGGGTGTAAACTAGAATATCAATTCACAGCGCACACCGGGGTTTGGAAGTAGCCCAGGGAAACAGGCACTTTCCACTCAGGTCTACAGCTCTCCCCAGTGCTTTTTAATACTGGCAGCTGACACACATGAATTTTCTTAAATTCTCTGCCTGCCATTGGCCCCCGCAGGATGCCAATCCGGTTGCACAAACCTGCTCATGGCAATGCTCCCTGGGATTTGTAGTTGAACTCCGTGTGTCATCCAGACTGAAGAGAGTTCTGGATGCTATTGAAAATCAAACTGTATTTCAGATTTTGATCACGCCATCCCGTGTATAGCCACTTCAAATCAGGCACATACTTAAAGGCTTTCCTGCACCTGAGCCGAAATATACTAAAACATATTTTCTGCTTCATTTTTAATTGCAACTTTTGCCACAGTCTTCAACAGGGAGATTATATGGGTAATTATACTAAAGAGTAAGGATTACTTCCAAAATAACGATTACAAGGCTGCAAATTTTTGAGAATGAGTACCAACCTTGCCAAAGCCTCTCAAGAGTCCTGCCAGTCACTTCAACAGGAAGGGGCGAATCTTTACCCTTTGAAGGCCACCTAGGAGATGTATATACTATTCTTCAAAACCAAACAGCTCTTGTACCTCGGTTCCACATCTGACAAAATTAAGACTATGAAAAGACAACATGAAATACTGTCTACTATCACATTAAATAGAGACTTTTTCCCATGCTAAAGTTATTTTCAAATTGTGTCTTGAAGGTCTGTACCGTGTGCAAAACACATTCCTTGCAAAACTCATTTTACATTGAAGTGAAACACCTTTAATTTTGAACTGTGATTAATGATCAAGGCCTTAGTGCAACAAAGGCTACAGACACGTTTAACTACAGACTCTCCTATGATCTATTGATTTAAAAAGATTACTTCCTAGGTGTAATACTAACCACTTGCTGAAGCCTTTCCTCTGGAGCCTAAGGAGCTCTACTTTTACTTTTCCCATCCCTGTAAAAGCAGAACAGATACGTGGGGTGTGACTGAGGCTAGAGCAGGTGTGTGTTAATCAGTCAAACCAGTTAATCCCTCAAACCAAGGACCTAGGGACCATTCAGAACTGTTTATAAAATAATTCCTGCGTTTACAAGTGCTTTATTTTATTATCTACTCTATTAACCTTCTGAAATCACCTACACATAATATTAGTCTCTCACTTCTTTCTTTTCAAGGTTTTATCACCTGAAATCTCCTTTTTTACATACATGTAAACATGAACATACATGTTCAGATAGCCTATTAAGATTATAAAATATAAAAAGCACATTAAAAGAAGAAGCAATAATATGAAATAGCAAAGCACAAGCCCCAGTGAAACCATTTAAATCTGTTAGAGAACACTGCTATCATATTTCTCTGAGTAAATAAAACAATAGATACATTTTTTCAGCAAAGTGGAGGAACTGGAAATTACAAATCTCTCCCTCTCTGCCATTCATAACTTAATAATAAACCAGACAAGTACAGGAAAGAAAATAAAGCCTTTTAGCAAGAGATCATGTAAATATTTAAATAGATTGTACTTTGGGGGAGGATAAAAACAAACAGCTGTCCCTCTTCCCAATAGCACTCCTGACATATCATTCTTGTCCAAGTATTTCTTGCATATTTGCCTAAGGTGAAAGGGAAAGCTCTTTAACCCTTTTCCCCCTCCAGTTTTCAGTGGCTATTTCTGTGCTGCAAGCCAAACCGCAGGCCCGAGAGCTGCATTCAGACAACAAACCCCTGAAACTTGCAAGCTGCTTTTCACAGGGAATTTGCTCACTGAAGCCCTGGTGCCCTCTATATTCTTGTCTGCTCAAACCAAGTAAACAATGTCTCTCACCCAAATTGCAGCAGTGACTATACTTGTGTCCCTCCCCTGTCCAGGGTTCTCAAGTGCTTGGGGCGCAAAGGATCCCACAGCACAGTCTGAAGGTTCACGCGCGGAGAACACAAAATACTGATGCTGAATAATAACTCAGTCTTTTACTGCTCCAGCCGACTTCAGTGGGACAACTCACAGAGCAAAGTGTCATCCAAAAAAAAGGAGGGCAAGAGAACTTGCGTATAACATGCAGAAAAAAATACAAAAATTGCCTTCAGGACATAAACTTTATTTGAAAGGTCACAGTGCCAGAGATGGCGTAGCTTATGTGTCTGCATATGTTTTGGTGAGTGTTGCCCAGAATGTACAAACAGTACTGGAAGTGAGGAAATCTGCTATTTGTTCTCTGTACCCCATCACGAACGAAACGTTTCTATTCATTCCTAACACATTATCAACAATTTTGCTTGTTTAGATCCAAGAGCAATGCTAAATTCTGGTTCAATACAACAGAAGGTTTACCATCAACTTGTAAAAGTCGTAAGTGGCATTTTAAATAAAACAGCAAGACCTGGAAATCTATATTGGAAATTATTCTCATAAAATACATCAAATCATCCAATACCAGTACTTCTCAACTGACTTTAGTTGTTTTACTTCCTGAGGGCAGAGCACGCATCTCCAGGAAGCTCAAGGCACAATATAACTCAAATGAGTTTTGCATTTCATGCTCCATCCTCATCCCCACACGTGCTCAGAGCTGCAGAAACTGAAGAGAACCAAAGCACTCCCAAACTGACTCCCTGCTTTAGGGACAACTACTACAACATCATCGTTAGCACATACGAACGCCTGCAATATCAGAGTCGGCTTCAGGATCCTATAATCTTCTCCTCACCATCACCTTCGCAGAAACCTTTAGATCATACGCCTGTATCACTTAGACATTTTCTTCCTCAAAATGCGGTCTTCACGTAAATAAGCACCAAAAAGCCAATATGAAAGTCATACCTCTCCTTTACGTACTCACTAAAGCACGTGCTTTTTAGGAAATGTGAATCTTGCCTCAGCTTCAATAAGGAGAATAAATGCTTGCATGCAAATTTGCAGAGAATAATGGAAAAGCTGCTCTGATTCACAGCTTCTTTTTAAGAAACAGAATCACAGAATCGCTGAGGTCGGAAAGGACCTTTAAGATCATCACATCCAACCATTAACCTGCCCTGACAAAAAAACACTTCCAAACCACGTCCCTAGAAATAAGCCAAGCGCGAGATATGGCATGCGTATGCCATAAACCTCGTTATCGAGGCCTGCAAGGGAGAAATTCTATCTGTCATTAGAGCTCTCGCAGGAGAAACGGAGGGGGTGAGGGAAAGGGAGGCCCAATCTCCATAAGGACGGGCTTCCCCCTTCCCGCCGGGAACGGCACCACACCGCCAGGAGGTAAAAAGCCGGGGCAGGGAGCGGGGCGGCGGGCGCTGAGGGAAGC